>PVLA01007420.1:0-64501 GCA_004027455.1 Hydrochoerus hydrochaeris | reverse complement strand
GTTTCATATTGAGTATTACATGGAAATATATATGTGTGAATTACACAAATTACAATTATCAGTACAAAACATTACAAGATCCTTGCGCCCAATTCCCACATGCGGTGTCCTTTTCCTGGAGAAGCGATTCCTTGAAGCGCTCTCCTCCACCCATGGACCTTGTCACAAGGCGTGGATGGACTAGGACGCGGCAAGAGAGGAGAGCCAGTTGCCAGATAACAGGGGAAGAGAAGGAGATAGTCAAAGGTCAGAATGCTAAGAACCCCTGGTTCCAGGATCCCCAGAGTTTGGATCAGTGGCTCATCACCATGACCGAATACCCGACATGCACAGCTTAGCTGACGTTCAGCTCATGGTTCCAGCACTTTCAGTCCATGGTCAGCTGGTTTCAGTGCAAACATGGAACAGTGAGGCAAGCAGCCAGAGTGAGAGGGGAAGAGCCGGAGAGGAAGTGGCCAGGGACCAGCTACAGTCCCCAAGGTCACACCCCAGGGCCCACCCAGATACACCCACCATGTGCTTTACTAATCCCTTGGGCATCTCTCAAAGCAAGTTGACAACCAGGGTGACCCGTCCTGCAGCCAGTACCAAACTCTGGATTTATTTTGTTTTGTCCTATACACCCCCCTGATAAAGTTAAATTTATAAATTAAATGCAGTAGGAGATTAATAAGAGAAATAAAACAGAACAGTTACAGCAATATACTACAGCCAAAGCTCCGTGGATGTGCTCTGTCTACCTCTCAAAACCTCCTCTGGTCTGTATTCACCTTTCCCGGGACTGAGATAATACAGTTCCTACAAGTGAGACGAAGAAAGGTGAGTGACACAGGCCTTCTAATGGGACACGGGCCTCTCAGAAAAGGGTAGCGTGACAGAGGTGCCCTGGGCCACTGGCCCAGGCAGCCCGCATGGGTTCTGGGGAAAGGAGGGGATGAGTCTCCTGCCAGGCAGACAGGCCTCCTCATACCGTGTGCAAGTCAAGACTTTTGAGCAGTTAATTTCTGAAACTTCCCACTTAATAGTTTTGTATTGTGGCTCAGTAAAACTGCAAAAAGCAAAACTGGGTCTATGGGCCTGGCTACTGAAAATCGTTCCAGAGATAACACCATTCTGTACACAGTACAATCCAGCTGGATATACAAAGCTCGGAAATTTAAACCAATTTAGCAGAGGTGCTGGGTACGAAATGAATATTTTAAAATCAGCTATATTTCTATTCACTCAAGCAACCAACAGAAAAGGAAAAATTTTTTAACATCATTCCTAACAGCGTGAAAATGCAGCAAAAGATGTATAACGTGTCTATATGGAAAACCACAAAATATATTTAGGAGAAATTTTAAAAGACTTAAACAGGAATAGAGAAAAATAGTCACTGTTCGTAGTTTGAGGAAAACCCAGTATTATTATAATGTCAGTTCTTCCTAACGTAATTTACACATTCAGTTTGCTCCTAAGAAGTTCCCTGCGCTTCCTTTCTCTGGGAAACTCGTGAGCGGGATGGGAGAGTGTCCGGAAGCTCAGAAGACCTGGACCAGCAAGGCGGCCCCACAGGAGGCCTGCGCCACAGGGCCATGGCCGTGTCACCCGAGCTCAGTGTCCCTAAAACCCATGGACAGCGGGAGCCAGGGTGGTCAGCAGTGTCATCCGCGTGGTGGCTGCAGAATGGGACAGTGACACAGTTCCCGGGGGGGCTACCAGTGTCCCCTGTGAAGAGTGTCACATGCACAGTACCTTTGCTGGTCCCCAGGCTGAACAAGCCGAGAGGAGGTCAGTGGATGGAAAAGTGCACTGTGCTTCGGGACGGAGGGACAGAGGGACGGGACGGAACCCCCAGCAGAGCCGGGCATGGCCAGGTGTGTTTGGGCCTCTGGCCCTGGAGAGTAGGCGGGGTTTCTCTGCGGAGGGACAGTAACCTGGAAGCCGGAGAGTCTGTGTTGGAAGACACCTGGGACACCGCCTGGAGTTTGCCAGAGAGAAAGACAGGTTCTCAGAGGCGGACGCCGTCACCAGCTATGCTGTGGCTCTGGACGACAAGCCCGTGCCACGACACCTGCACGGATTCTGCGGCCTCTTCCCGAGGGCGGGAAAGAGGTGTGCAGAGCTTAGGCGCCGTGTGCCCCGAAGGTGTGACACAGGCCAGCTGGCGCCAGGCCTGTCAGGTGTCCAAGTCATGGCCCCCAGGTGTGGCCTGACAGAGGCGGAGCCCTGGGGACGGACAGCTACTGGGCCCAGCGCAGGCAGGCTCGTCGCTCCCCCGAGACGCGCGTCCTTCATTCCTCCTCCCTGTGAGCCCTGGCTCCCCTCGCAGCCCCATGGACCAGCCCCGAGCTGCTGCCCTCTGTCTGTGCTGGACACTTCCTCATTTGCAGCTGGCTTTCCCTGCTGGCCTCGTACCTCAGTCTTTATGCTGGTTCTGACCCAAATCTCCCTCTCTCCCCCCAAGTTTCTCAATCACATGCCCAGAGGTCGCTGTGACCTGTCTGCCCCATGGTCACCCGCGTCTGAAGTTAAGCTCGTGTTTTATCGCAGTTTCTGCTCACGGTGCAGCAGGTCCTGGCGTTAGGAGAACTCTGGGCCCCAGCGGTCCCCGCCTCCCCTCCCCGCCCGCAGGCCCCTGGCTGGCGGGTCCCCGGCTCGTCTTAGATGGAGCTCCTGACCTCCTGGCTGCTGCTCCCCCTCTGCCCGCTCTGTTCTCTCCTGCCCGAGTGACCACAGTGGTGCCCTGACTCCTTAGCTGGTCTGCCTTGTAGCCTGCTTCCCAGCGAAGCCGGCGCTCACACGCTGATTTCCTGATTTATTTGCCTTTTCCAGGGGCATGGATGCACTGCCCAATGCATCATGCTCACCGCATCAGCCCCAAGTTAAATCTGACTCTGCTTCGATCTGAAGACCCGCCCTGCCCCTCCCTCATCCCATCAACCCCCAACCCTCCCACCGTTCTGATCTGACCGCCCTGGGTTTCCTCCTGGGGTGCCCTGGCATGCGCCTCCCTCCTTGCCATTTGACCCGGCGCAGGGGTCTCCTCCCCATTTCCAGACGCAAACCTGAGGCCTCTCGTCCTGATGGCTTCAGCACAGAGCCCCAGTGTCCCCGGCCTCCAGCGGCTCCGGCTCCGGCCGAAGAAGCCTCTGTGGATCCCCGCGTTCCTGCTGGAGCCTGCGCTTTCTTCTTCCTGCGCGCAGTGCGGGAAACCACTCTGTCCTCCGCCCAGGCGTTTATCTTATTTTCCCAGTGGGGTCATAAGTGCTCATGCTCAGTTTTAATTTACGCCTTCTATTTTTTCATACTCATAACATCAGTGATAACATTCAATAAATTCTCATAATTGGCTGAAGTTTTAAACACATGGATTTTTGTGCATCATCCTAAACTCAGCTGTTTGTCTGAAGAACAGTGAACCTCAGTTACTGCTCCCTGATTTTAAAGGGCTCTGTCCTTTACAGAATTGAAAACGCAAATGGACTCCCAAAGGCTATCTCGGTCTGCTTTGTATCTTCAAGCTAACTAAAGTTCTACCTTTTAGGGTAACATTTTTAATTATTCTGGAAGAAAGAAAAGAAAGGCCCAGAAGGCCAGCAGCTTGAAATTGAACAGGACACCCTTGGGAGGGGAAGGGTCGCAGGTCAGCCTCAAACAGACCAAAAACAACAGGGGGCTGTGCCTGAAGACGGGTGTTTTCCTCCAGAGAGAGCGTGCTGACAGCTCCCTTCCTCTGGGGTCATTGTTGTCTGTTAAGTGACCTGTGACAGCAGACAGATCATAAGCTGACTCAGGCGGGAGACGGAATGCAGCCTTTCATGGGGGCCCTGCCGCCCCAGGCCCAAGTGTTGGGTCTTTGGTTAGCTCCCCGCACCCCGTTTCCTAGCATGGGTGCGGCTCCGGCTCCGGAGTCAGTACTGGTAATGATTAATTTATCTTCACCAGGTTTCAGGTTTCTATCTGTGTGACTAGAAGAGAAATAACATATTTGAAAACCATTGGTCTTACAATTAGGTGTCTACAGCTGTTATTCAAGGAGACCACGACTGCGTTAGCACGTTTGGGCGCCGCCCCATTAATTGCAAAATTGAGTCAAGTATCTCCCTAAAGATACCTATAGTTCACCTCTAAAAATTAACCCAAAGATGTCATTCTAGCTCCAAGATGCCCCCCGAGAGCATCAGAGGGCTGACGCAAGGTGTCCGACATTGGGTGTGTGCGTGTCTGTCTGAGCCATCAATCGGTGGTGTCAGACATCTGAAGGAGCCCGAGGTGGCTTGTGTGTCCAGCGTGGAGGACGCCTCTTCAGAAAACTTCAGTGAACACACTTGGAAACGCAGCTATCGAGGAGACTGTCTTAGGGTTTTTTGTTTGTTTTTGGTGCCAGGGATCAAACTCACAACCTCCCACTTACCAAGCAGGCATTTGTGTCACTGAGCTAAACCGCCAGCCCTATTTTAAAGTTCTAACTTAACACTTCAGAATAATCTTTGCTCTCCTATTGGGACACAGTTCATTTTTTGTTTATTTGTTAAGACAGGAACTCACTACATATTTCAGAGCAGCCTAGCACTCACTCCGTGGTCCAGGCTGACCCTGAACTCTGGCCAACCTCCTGCCTCAGCCTCCCAAGTGCTGGAATTACAGTCATGCACCCCACCCCCTGCTCTAGGACATAGTGACATTAGCAAAAGGAAAGAGAACTACAGGCAGGAGTCGCAGAAAAAAACCTATTTATCCCCTCTACAAAAAAAATAGCCAGATTCTGTGTGAAAATTAAATCTCAATTCTGATGGTTTTATTTTCTCTTCATAATAGGAAGGAAATAATGTAATTTTACTAAAATTTGACATAAAAGTTCAAGAAAATTTTTATTATAGAATGAAACCATTTACAGATATAATGGTTTGCTTAAAGTTCTTTTTTAATGTTTTTCATGAAAGGCAGATGCCTTAAACCTTTATATGTTTTATAATATACACATGGGAGCACATTTACTGTTATCTTGGAACAATGATTTGGACATATTTTCTTTTATGTGATTTGTGTTGACTGTGGTAGGATGAACAGGTTGAATCTACTTATTACAGATGCATTAGGTTAGAGTTAGGGTTAATGGGTATGGGTTGGAGGTTAGAGGTTAGAGGTTAGGATTAGGGGTTGGAGGTTAGGGGTTAGGAGTGGGAGGTTAGGGGTTAGGGGTGGGAGGTTAGGGGTTAGGGGTTGGAGGTTAGGGGTTAGGGGTTGGAGGTTAGGGGTTAGGGGTTGCAGGTTGAGAGTTAGGGGTTAGGGCTTTGGAAATGCATGTGTCAGATCCATTTATTAGAGATGTGAGTCAGAGCTTCACACCAGTCCTTGTCCCTGGACTGGTGCCACGTAGCAGTGCTCTTGGATAAAAGAATTTTAGAAAGTGCCATGGCACACCACCCATTGTCTGCTTTCTATTGTACTTTCAGGCCATCCAAAGTGATCTCATTTGAGGATTACCGCAAGACCTGGTGTGGAATAGCCACGTCAAAAGCCACGGAAGACCACAGAAGGCCATGTAAGGTGACCCAGCCTTCTCCCATGTCCTCTCGCCATCTGTTGGTCCCTTCTCAGCTTATCTTGTTTCCAGTACACATCTGCTCTGTCAAAGCGGTAGCCTTCTCCCTGGGCACCGTACAATATTCATTCAACAACTGTTAATTGAGCTCCTCTGTAGAGCACTGGACTGGAGTCTGACTGAAAGACAGAAGGAAAGATGGGGAAGGAGGAACTGAAAGGTGAAGCTCTTAGATGTGCCCTTGGCCCTGCACGAAATCTTCCCAGCGGGAGGGACCTTTCAATTCTAGGCACGATTCCCCTCTGAGCCCGCGGAGGCAGCAAGCTGAATCCAGCCCGAGCACCTGAGCACCGAGGGCTGCGATCGTCTAGGGGAAGGATTGTCGTTACCGTCGCACGTCAGGAACCAAAAAGACAGACGGGAAGGCCAGGCACCCCCCAGTCCCTTACCTGGACCCTCGGTTACTCTTTCTTTGTTCGGATCACAGTAGGTCACCTGGTCTACCTGCATGGCTCTGTGTCCCTGTCCCGCCGCCAGGGCGCCTTCCGACCTGTGGGCAGGGCCCTCCTAGTCCTCCGCTCCCATGGTGACCTCTGGTCCCTTCCTCACGTCAGCTGGTTGGCTTTGCTCTCCTTGGTTTAAGTGACACCACGTCTCTTCTTCCTCCCTGACACCCCTCTGCCCGTTCCTCCAGGATAACTTCTCCCGGCCCCCTCTCCCCGGTCTCTCTGGACCCCGCCCCGCTGTGCCTTCACAGCTCCACCAGCCCCACCGCCATGCACACCACATACCTCACCCACGGGGGACGGTGGCGTGTCCTACCTGACACCGCAAAGCGGTTCATTCTTTCATCCCCTGATGCACCATTTCTCCTTCGGGTCCTGTCCTGCTCAGGGGACCCATCGCTGCTTCTCACTGCTTTCTCGTTTCCTTGCCTAAGCCAGACTCGTCTTCTGTACTTTGCTGTTCTGTCCTACGGCGCTGGAAAAGCTGCCGCTCCGCCCTGGGCTGTGGCCTAACGTGAGCATCATCCGTCATGGCCCCACGGTTCCCTAACTGCCAGAAACGTGGCCTCTAGCTGCATGTGGTGGTGCTGCCTGTCACCCCAGCACCAGGAGCTGCGGAGGGTTAGGGTTCGAGGCTAAGCCGGCAACCTAGTGAAGTCTGCTTGAAAGAAAAAAGAACGGCTCTGTGCAGAGTAAGGCGCTGAGTTCGGTTCCCAGCACAGAGAAAGAGAGAAAAGGGAAGAAAGAGAAAGACGGAAGGAAGGAAGGAAGGAAGGAAGGAAGGAAGAAGGAAGGAGGAAGGAAGGGAGGAAGAAGGAAGGAGGAAGGAAGGGAGGAAGGAAGGGAGGGAGGAAGGAAGGAAGGGAGGAGGGATGGAGGAGGGAAGGGGACAGTGATATCTAGGGTTAGGCCCCCACTGAGGCAAAAAGTAACCCCGAGCTTCACAAATAAAAGCCAAGGTGAGGAAGCGACTGAAGAAACTGCCCGCGCTCTCAGGAAGTTGGTTGTTTGCTGTTTACGCTCACACGTCGCTGCCCTCACTCACTCAGAGATTAATGATCAAAAGCAGTTCGAGGTGCTTTAGGGTCACAGATTTTGGAAACACTGCCAGCATCAAAAATCCAATCATCTCGGACACCGGAGCCCACTAATGTTTAGGCAAAGGTTTGTGGCTGGGGCTGCACTGTCCACTCGGGCACCGCCGTGTAGGGGACCCCAGGGCCAGCAGCAGGGCACATGGGGACCCTGACTGCAGGGCGCGGGGCTGGGACAGTGACCCACACACTCCAGGGCGCCACTCGAAGTCGGGTCCTCCAAGCCGGTTGGTACAGGATGGTGCTTTTCGGGGTAGCCTGCAAGCGTCCAGGACACCTGGAACCGAGGCCCAGCCCAGAGCCAGAGGAGCTGGGAGCGCCTCTCCTGAAAGGAAGAGCTGAAAACCGCAAGGGGAGAACCACGCACCACGGATGGCAGCTTCTTCCTCCTGATTCTCACCCCATATCTTCAAGGGTGTGGCTTCCAGTATAGAATTCACCCACTTTGTAAAGCTGACAGCTAATAACGGTCATGACCAGCCTGGGGACTTCCGATGTCTCGAATCTACCACCTGGTGCCACGTGTCACGAGCTCCCTGCCTCTTCCTCCCCCGCGGGACTGGGGCAAGAGCGTTTCAGGAGTGTTCCCGCCAAGCCAGCCAGCACCTCCTCACAAAAACTCAACTTTCCCAGCGCTGCTGGTCGTTTGGTTTCTGGGGAGTCGGCTGGGTCTGCCCAGCGCTACCTTTTTAGTGCTAATTTCCTGGTAATAACAAAGACGAAGCCTGTAGATGGCAGAATGCTCCTTCAGAGACTCAGAAACAGAAGGAAAACCTCCAGGAACCTCATTTTCTACACTTAACTTCTTATCACTGGGGAGATTGTTAAACTCTTGTGTGTATTTTTAGGCACTTGGTCTTTTATGAGTAGTAAATAGTTATATTTGGATTTTATATATTAACTGTTTTCCATAACTTTGTGCCACGAGTCTACATCAATATCATAATAATAGTAAGTTTACTCTTGCATAATCTAATTTATGAAGTACACTTACATACACCCTGTTTGTAATTGTCTCACTCTATCATTCTTTTATTCATTCATCCAACCAATATTTATTGAGCACCTAATACATGCCATGCAGTGTGGTACACCCACCCCACGAGCTAAGCTTCTTTAGTATTATCGCCATTCTACAGAGGAGAAAGCCAAGACTGGGAGAACTAAGTAATTCACGAAGGCCACGCGTGGGAGGGAGATTATCATTTTGGCAAAGGAGCTCAGTTGTGGAACCAGATTACGGGGGCTCGATCCTGACCCTGCTGCACTCTAGCTGTGCCTCGCACCGGCTCTGCATCCGTTCCCTGCCTACAAAGTGACCATCATCACAGTGGCGCACACCTCACAGGGCGCAGTGCACACAGTGCTCACAGCACGTAGCAAGCACAGAATGAGAACCTGAGGTTGGGCCCGGCACCGGGTCCCTGTCCCGACGTCCTGCCTTCTTGCCAGTGAGTGACCTTGGGGCTGCCCAGTCGAGGCAAGTTGTGCTCGTGTGCGCGCGCGTGCGTGTGTGTATGTGTGTGTGTGTGCCCGTGCCGGTGTGTGTGAGTAGCTCCACTTTGGAATTCATCACTGCAGGCAATTGCATGGGGAAACGACCCTCCCTTGGGGTCAGGGATCTAGCTCAGTGGCACAAGTGTCTGCCTGGCAAGCACCAGGTCCTGAGTTCGATTCCTGGTACAAATCAGTAGAGGTGGCTGTGGGCGGCAGCTCTCTAATGATAAAATGTGACCCCGCAGGACACGCCCACATTCCAGGAGGAGGATCCTCAGCCCAGGGTGCTCCCTGACCCAGAGTGCAGGCTCCCCGATGTCCGTTTGTGTCACCGGGACAAACCCAACAGCCCTGCACATGGGGGTCCTCCCTCCCACCCAGAGACCTCCACCCCTTATGCTGGGAACTGGCAACAAAGCAGTGTCCTCTGCCTGCATCTAGGTGCCAGAGGGGGCGCTCTCTGTCCCCGTGCAGTGGCTCTCACCCCGGGCCTGTCCCAACCCAGCCACCAAGGGCACCTGGACCAACCCAGCAGAGGAGCAGGAGGCTGCTGACAGCTGCCTGAGGCCACCGTGGGGAGGGGCCGGGTGGGAGAGCAGGGTATCCACTGTCAGACCAGCAGTTCTAGCCTAGCAGTCACTGCTGTGCCGTGTCCAGCTAAGGGGGCCCAGGGTGCTGCTCTCTCGCGACGGGGCGCCCTTCAGGAAGAATGACGCGCAGCTCTGCTCCTGTGCATGTGGGGCGCGGGGTGCACCATGAGGAAGCAGAGCAGCAGGACAGAGCGCTGGGCTCAGCCCCCGACACCCAGGACGACCACGGCAGAACCCAGAGCGGAAGCAGCCTGAGGAGAGGCGGCGTTGCGGGAGGGTCAGGAGGACCTTTTAGGAGGACGCGTTTTCAACGCGGAGCTTCCTTCCAGTAGGATCTCCCGGCCCGCTCCTCCGTCTCTCCCAGGCAGCGTCGCATGGAGCACGTCTCACCTGCATCACCGACTGTGTGCTGAGGACAAGAAGATGCCCACTCGGGGGCATCTGTAGTCCCACAGCCAGGAGGCTGAGGCATGAGTATCTTGGTGAAGGCCAGGCCAGCAAGGCATGTGCAGCAAGAGCCTGTCTCAAAAAAAAAAAAAAATCAACAAAAAATAGGAAAGAAAGAAGAAAGAGAAAGAAAAAAGAAAGAAAGAAAGGAAGAAAGAGAAAGTATTGTGATAAATTTTTGAAGCATTTCCAGGCAGTGGTAGAAAGATGAGTGGGAAAGTTTCGGGGATAAAATACGGGAAATATTAAACCGCAGTTTGCACGCAGCGCTGTGGCATTTCCACCTTGTGTCGTGGTAGCGGAGCAGTGAGGAGAATGAGTCGTGGGTGGGCGCTCATGGGACCACGAAGGACAGACAGCCGTGTCCTCCAGGGCTGCAGCAGATGTTAGAGCTGGCTGCCTGCTGAGTCTATTTAAATGTAAAATGTAGGAAAGGCAATTTCAAAACAGTAGGGAAAAGTATGAATCATGCTTGGATAGGAGCCTCCAAAGGAAACAGCATTTGAAAGATTAAATGTTAAGTTTGGGCCACGCGCTGTGAAGATGGCCAAGGAGCAGACACTCCTCGGCGGCTCAGGCCCTGTTCGTCTGCACCTGCCCTGGGGAGGCTGCCACCTCACTTGCGCGCGGGAGACCATGACGGTGACAGTGACAGTGATGTTGTCATCAGAGTCACCAGAAGCAGATGAGGAGCTCCCAGCCTGGGCTCTGGGGACCCGCACTCGCTTCTTAAGGGAATGGAGGAAAATAACGGAAACACCACATGCATGTCGAGTGTCAGCAAAGCCCCAGGTACCCACGTGTAGCAGTGCTGATCTGCGTTCGGGGCAGGAAAGGAAACAAAAGAAGACACGGGAACACTGCGCTGAAAACCACGCAGTTTAACAGAACGGTTTGGTTTAAGTGGGTTCTTCCCCTCTCAGTGGCAAATGTCACCAGGTTAGAGGGAGAATGGGACACCAGTGAGCAGGATGCTCTGGTCGGCGAAGGACTGGAAGACAGCGCCTGGCTGTTCCCACAGACCAGCTGCAAACTCGGAACAAGGGCAAGCAATCGATAGGTCGGGGATTTGTGAATTTCTAATCGATAGGTCGGGGATTTGTGAATTTATAATTGATAGATCAGGGATTTGTGAATTTATAGTCTGGCCTGATCGCATTTCCCGTGAGAATTATCGGTGCCTTAAGCACCGTAGGTTTTCAGTAAGTTGGATGGGCACTTGATTGATGGTAGAAGGATTGCAATTAACCACAAACTAGGAGATGGTGATGTAAAGTGATGCCCAAAGCTCCACATGCAGATCTGAGCTGACTGATGGTCAGGAAAAGGACGCAGGGATCCACCTATGTCTTCATGACTCCAGCCAAGTCAAGATCCGACCCAGTTCTGGGCGCGCATGTGTGTGGTTGTGGTGTGTTTCGAGGGACTGAACCCAGGGCTGCACCCAGGCTAAGGATGCTCTCTGCCACTGAGGGACACCCCAGCCCTGGCTAAGGATGCTCTCTGCCACTGAGGGACACCCCAGCCCTGGCTAAGGATGCTCTCTGCCACTGAGGGACACCCCAGCCCTGGCTAAGGATGCTCTCTGCCACTGAGGCACACCCCAGCCCTGGCCATGAATTGTAGCAGAAACATGAACAAGCAAAGACTGACTCCGGGAAAATCGTGTCCTAGGAAAAAGTGGCGGGTGGGACGGTCCCCCAAGAGCTGCCCCCGGGCGGCAGTGGCTCCGCCTTGCGGGAGAGCGCGTAGAACAGCGGGCTCCCGTCCCCTTCGCTAAACAACCTTGTGACACAAAAGCAAATGTCAGGGGGAGCAGTCAGCCTCCAAGTCACAACCTGCTTATTCAAACACCAGCAAGCGTTTGAAAGCTGTGGCAGGCAGGTGAAAGCTGGGTTTCTGCGCAGCGTAACGCGGCGTGGGCCGTAGAGTGCTACCTGCTTAGTGAGAAGCGAGGTGTTTTCCGCGTGTAATTACCTCTCTTTTTAATGCTCTAATTTCAGTACTTGAAGACCCTGATGTCACTGGACAGTACTCTAAATGGAAGGCGATGGACCCACGACGCTCTAAAGAATGGAAGTTAAAGTAAGAAACGCCAAGTGTCCTGCAAGCATTTGCCTGCTAATTTGACATGTCTCTTTTTCTACCTTCTCCTGTTATCCTGGGCCGCGAGAAGCCCTTGGCAATAACCATTCACACCTTCTCCGGGCACAGAACGGTCAGGGGAAAGAACCTCTTCCTTCCTGCTAACCCAGGCGGAGAATCTCTTCGCTGCCCTCAGCAAAGAGAACACACGTGCCGAGGAACATGCGCGTCGTGAGGAGGCCTCGGACGGTTTCGCGGGCCCCTGCCCCGTCCCCACCCCCTCTGCCTTCCAAACAAAAGAACCGCATCCGTCCGTGTCACCATTGGCTTCTCAGCCTTGCAGAGCTCACCGGGAGGAAGTATGCAATCAACCTGCAAAGCTAAACCAGGACCGTGTCTCTAGAGGACACGGGAGGGAGGGACCTGGGCGCTCACTCGGTCTCCTCGTGGGAGAGCAAAGATTGTGGCCCTGTGCGGGGTCTCGGCCTGTGTCCCCCCCCCGGCAGAATCTCTGGATGCTCAGTGATTGTGCAGCCAGAGGAACGAAAGACCCTTTCTCCCCATTCACCTCGCATATCTCACTTTGAAGCTTGACTTTCTGTTCGCAGCGGGCCTTCCCTCCTCAACAGGTCCTCCTCCCTGGAGACAGGGACGTTCCAGTGGCGTGGCGTGGCCTGGCGTGGCGTGGCCGGGCAGGCGGAGGTCTCACCCCGCGCGGCCAGACGGGCCCCTCTGCAGCGCACTCCTGCAATGGCTTCTCCTGGGCCCTGCGCAGAAAAAGCTTTTGCATTCAATACTTTTCTGCCTTCAGGTTAAATTATAGGCAGAAGAAAAGTTTTCATTAAGGGGAATTTGAAGGAGCACAAGCCTTTTTTTTCCTTGAAGGCACGTTTCAAGTTTCTTTCGAGCTGAAGAAAGCTCCTCAGACTCTAAGGCTGCTTTGGCTGTGGCGGGGCTCCCTCTTTGATTTCCTCGGGGGCGCTGCGCCTCCCGCTTGTTTGATCACTGACTCATTCTGCAATGCCGGCATCCCATAGACCCCGGGACTCGGCAGAGGCCTGGCCACACCACTGCCAGCTCAGCCCGCTACGTATGGCAAAAGTAACTGGGCTAAGCGGGCTCGAGGACAGTTTCCAGATGCAGCCCCCTGGCGTCGCGGTTCAGGCCATCTCGTGCCCGGTGACCCTGTCACGCCAGCGGGCTCACACCTTCTGCCAGCTGGTGGCCCCTGAGAAGCTGGGATGGAACAGCGTTTGTTTCTTGTAAATGGTGTAGTTCTTTAGTAAAGAGAGAGCACAGGCCAGGGTTCCTTGAGAACATTTCCGAGAGTTATTACATCGCTCTGCATTTTATGGTGGCATAAATGTCCCCGTGGGTAAGTATGCGGCGGTGTAATTGAAGAACCTGAAGAGCTGTGAGACTCATGTTCGGATATTGCTCGGAAGCCATGTGCCCAGCAAAGTGCGCACACTGTGACGAAGGGGACCAGCAGAGACTCCGCCGGGCGGGAGACACCCCAGACCTCTGCCCTGTGTGTCCCGGGGCGCCGCCCTGTGCATCGCTGGGTCCAATACGTGCTCTGACACTTCCTGCTTAACAACAAAAACACAAGCCATGCAAGCGGAGGACACTTTGCTCGCACGGTGGCAGTGAAAGGACCTTCCTGTCCCCCCACCTCCTGGCCCAGCCTGTGTCCCCTCCTGCCTACACCTATGACGCCCTTGCAAACGCACCTGTCACTTCCCCTCGCTGTCACGGGAACCTGGGCACCGTCCTTCCCACTGTGCCTCAGCCCAGGAGACCTGCCAGAGGATCCCGGCTGGAAGAGGTGGGGACAGGCACTGGGGACAGGTGCTGGCCCCCGTCTGAATGCCGGCCCTGCACACCCAGCTCCCCGGCCGCTTTGCGTCTCCGTCTAATGTGTTATGCAACAGGTCCCCCGCCCGAAGCCCTGGGACAGTTAAATGAATTCGTCCTCAGAAAGGGCGTCGAACCTGCCTGGCACATGGCAGGGACAATTCGCTTCTGTTCAGTTTTTGGCCTAGGCCCGAGCTGGGTTTGCACGGGGAGCTTTTTCTGGGGAGCAGAAGGGCAGGGAGTCTGGGGAGGCCCTGGCTGGATTTGCTCCTGGGCATCCTGGCAACAGCTTCACCTCCCTGTCAAGACGGTGGGCCTGAGTCTCCAGGGAGATAAGGTGTGACAGCAGGAGGCTGACAGCTGTGACTGTCCCCCGAGGAGACGAGACGGATGCTCAGCCCGCAGCTTCCAGGGGAAGAGCAGCCATCAGCGCAGTGTGATGGGGGAGCTCTGCAGGGACCAAGGTTACCAGGTCCCTGTTCCCTGATCCTCTGCTCCCCTCCTCCTGCCAAACGCTGCACAGGACACAGCTCAGGGGCGCTGAAACTGTCCCTGACACATGTGGGGCCAAAGTCCCCGTTGGTCCTCCCACAGGGCCTGACCTGTCCCTTCAGATGCTGCCCTGTGGACAGGACACCCCCACCCTGCCATAACCCTAAGGCCAGGGCGCCTCTGTGCACAGTGCCTGGCAAGTTGTGGGCCCTCGGTTAATGTTTGATGGAAGATGAAGGCTCCCTGCTTCCTCCTGGGAGTAAATATGAGCGCCGTTAACTTTAGGAAAGAGCAGTATTTACCAGTACACCCCTATTAAAGGCCATTCCAAAGGAAGACTGTGGTTCCATTTGAAGTTCTAGGTGCAGTCATAAGCAAGTACAGAAGCTAGTGTTTGGGTGAATACCTATAACCTCACGACCTAGGAGGCTGAGGCAGGAAGACTGCAATCTGAAGCCCAGGCATGGGCATATTAAGAATATAGCAGGTCCCTGTTTCAAAATAAAGTAAGTAAATAAAAGGTTGAGGATGTACAGCTCAGTGCAAAGGCCCTGGGTTCAATCCCCAGTACATTAAAAAGAAGGAAAAAATAAAGACAGGCAGACAGACAGACAGACAATATTCCCAGCCTCCTTTTTCAAGAGGAAGAATAAACTCATATCATGAATATTTTATGAAAATTGAATTTAAGGGTGTTTACTTACTAGCAACAGAAATCCACTGCCATGTGGTCACCTCGTAAGTCCTCATCAATCAACTGTCCGGCTTGGGGCTCACTTCTATGGCTCTTCCTTTCCTGGTGCCCTGTCTCTTGTATATTTCTGAAAATGGCTTATTTCTGTTGAGACACAGGAAAGAATGAACACCTAGGCTCCACCCAATGGTTCTTACTTTCTCTAGAACAATAATGGAAGATGCACAGTGCGCGGCAGAGTCACATTCTCATCGCTGGGACCCAACACCAACGCTTAAAGGAGGAGCGGTTTACTCTGGCTCACGGTCTTGGAGGAGTCAGTTCATGGTCAGTTGCTCTAGGGAGGAAGGGCCTGGGGAGAAGAGCGGCTGGCTTCCTGGTGGACAGGAAGCAGAGGAGAAGGGAGAGAATAAGCCTGCAGCCACCCCCCGGGATCCCCCTTCTTACCAGAGCTGAGTCCTAACCCCACTCAGCTCTGGACCCATTAGGGGCTGAATCCACTGAGGATCCATTGCCTGTGAAGGCCCCACTTCTGAGCACACAGGCACGCTGGGCACACTGGGGACGCTGCGTCTCACACCTCGGTCCACGGGCCGTCAGTGCCTCTCTTCTGAGAGTTCTGCTCATGCACGCGTGAGTCTCCGCGTCACGCGCCAGGCCTAATGGTGACTGGTCTGCAGGTTGGCCTCGGTGGTCTACCTCTATCTGTGACCAAAGCAATGTCCGTCACCTCTGCGTCGAGTCACGCAACTTAGCCTTGCCTGTGGATGCAGCTTCAAGACAAGGCTCCACCTGGGAATGGTGGTGCATACCTGCAATGGCAGTGCTCTGGGAGGCTGAGGCAGGAGGAGCTCAAATTCAAGTCCAGCCTGAGCAATTTAGTGATTTGGCAAGACAGTGTCTCAAAATAGAAACTACAAAGGACTTTGGATGGATCTCAGGGGCTCTGGACTCAAGCCACAGAAACACACACACACACACGACAAGGCTCATTTCAACTGGCTGCCACCCCCAAGCCTTCCTGCTAGGAAATTCTATAAAAACATAAAACTGTTACCTCCAGTTTAACAGTGAGAGGGACCAAGGCACAAAGAGAACAACCAGTTTGCCGAGGTTACTGAAAAATGCCGATCTTATCCGACGAACCGAGTGTTCCCTACTTGCCTACTCCTGTGTGCTGACAAAGGCTCAAAACCTCCAGGCCGGAGCAGAAATGCCGCCCGCGGCCCTGCGAGCACCAGTCCCCCGCTTTCTGCCGAGACGCTTTAAAGCTTGGTGCCGATAGCAATTTCTGTTATTCCACAGTTACTCCCCTCTCCCTCTGGTCAAAGCATTAACATCGGTGCCATTTCGAACGCCATCCTAAAACTTTCCTAGAGGGCATGCCGCAGCCCCAGCTGTTCTGCGTTTTAAGTGACTACGTGTCCTAAGTGGCTTCGGGGCCTGATTCTGAGTGTGTGTTACTCTCAGGCACACAAGGCATCGCCGTGTACTCTGGCCTCGTCCCCTTGCCTGTGGTGACAGGAGGGTCACTTCACCGTGACATCCTTCCCGGCTGGCAAGTTTAAACCTTGTCTTTGCAGGTTGCATAATAACACATCGAGGCTTTTTCGAGGGTCCCGTTTTCTCCTGTTCCCAAAGAGCAGGCCTTGACTGCCACCCTGTGGTTCAAGAGAAAATTAGCATGCGAGGGCGGTGTGTACCTTTTTCTTTTCTTTTTTTTTTTTTAACAGTCTCTCTATAGTCCAGGCTGGCTTAGATCTACGTAGCCCAGGCTGGCCTAGACCTCACAGTGATCCTCCTGCCTCAGCCTCCTGAGTGCTAGAATGGTGAGTGCGTACCATTACGCCCAGGTTTGTGCATAATTTAAAACATAGATGTAGAGAGAAAGTATTGATGAAGAAAAAAAATCCCTTTAAGAAATAATGCTGGGCTGTTAGTTTGTCCAAGCTCAGGTGCTTTTGGGGCAGGGAGCTCAGTACCAAAACCAAACAGCTTCAATCTCCCTCTCGCTCAACCCCAGCCCTGCAGTAGTCAGCCACCCGATTCCTGCCAGGAACACGAGAGCAGCTGAGGCAGGAGGATTGCCAGGGATTCAAAGCCGGCCTGGGCTACACAGCGAGACTCTGCCGCAAAAACACCTTCCATGAGCCTGTTTGGATCATGGTGGTGACAGGGCTGACATCCAGCCCAGGCTCCCAAGCTGATGACACAGCCCTGCCCACCACACACTGAGGACCAGGCCGGCTTGGCCAGGAGGGGACCAGGACGCTGAGGTGTCGTCGTGGCGCCAACACAGGCAAGGCCGTTTCCGTTTCCGGGGCTCCTTTCAGCCTCAGCGAATCTCCAGCACGACTTTCTCACATTTCTTTCTCTTTGTGCAGTAAACAAATCCAACCCTTTCAGCTTCTAGAAACGAATCCTCTGTTCCTCTTGACTCTTGCCCAGATGTCACTCACCCCAGTTTCCTCCCGGAATGCAGCCCTGAAACTCTAGCTGGATTCCTAGCAGTCATACGGGATTGGATGGAAATTTGTAACACCATCCATGGCTTAAGATTGTTTTCTGTTTTCCTTTTTCCTTGCTCCTGGGAGAGACAAGTTTTGATGAAAGTCAAAGACACACATGAGTCAGGGCACAGTGGTGCATTTCTATAACCCAAGTACTCTGGGAGGCTGAGGCAGGAGGATCTCAAACTTGAGCCCAGCCTGGCTGCCTAGCAACTGAGTGAGACCTTGTCTTAAAAAATAAAAAAAAGGGCTAGGGATATAGCTCAGTGTAAAGGCCCTGGGTTCATCCCCAGTACTGGGGAAAGGGGAGCTTTTTCCCTAAGAAAATTGCTGCTTCAGTTCTGTGCCTACATTTTAAAGGCCTCCCCCTCTCTCCCTCTCTCTCTCTCCCGCTCCGGCCTCACCTATTCCTCTCATCCCTGCCCCTCAGGCCCGAGACCCTGAGGAGGAGGAAGGAGGGCTGGATCCCTTCCCCAGAGCCTCAGTGGATCGCTTTTACCCAGGAAGGAAGACAGGAAGGAAGCCAAGACCGCTCAGCACAGGCCACGGGGAGCTGCTTCCAGCGATGCCCCGACACGGTTCAGGCTCGCCGGCGCCCGGGGCCACCTTTGCGAGCAGGTCGCGATTTGAGCTGCCACCAAAATTACATCAGGACTTAAAAATGAGCAAGCTTAGGGCTTTCATTTCACCCTTCATCTCACTGATGAGGACATTTTTATTTCTCAGTCATGTAATTCATAATCCTTGAGGAACATTTTTGGGTTTAGATTTTGCATTTTTAGTTATGCAAAGGCAAAATTGAATAGAAAAAAAAATAACAATGCTTACATCATTTTTAAAAAGGTGAAAAAGGGGTAAATCAAGTTATATCCTTTTCTACGGTCACGTTTGCTCTGAGATAACAAGATCCTACGGATTTTCTTGAGCTCGAGCTTCCCGCGTTGCTGGGCGTTGCTCCCGCTGCTGGGGAGAGACCCCAGGACGAGAAGACGCCAACTCCCTTCAAAGCGCCAGGTCGGCCCGGGCAGAGGCCGCCCCAGACCCAAAGAAAGCTTATAAATGAGCCGTGGAGTTCTCAGATTGATCCCAAAGCCACGGAATCACACGCCAAAGCAACAGCAGCATTGCGGGGTACAGCAAAATTCATCACGTAGCCACATAAAATTCACAGTTGCCCATCTCCTCTCCCAAATCACCAGCCATCAAATAAGCAAGAAAATTGGACCAAATCCAGAAGAAACAAATAGGAGATTGAAAATGATCGCGACCACAGAGTCACAGCAGTGGGCCTGGGATGGCCAGAGACACAAAGGTGACCGAGAGACCGCGGAGCTCTGACTTCTCAAAACTCGGGTTAGGCTGCAGCAGCGCATTGCCAGGCTCAGTGGAAAGTGTCCGCAGCAGGGCACCGCGAGCGGAGGCGGGGCAGGACGTCTCCTCCTGAATTCAGTTTTAAATGTGGTAAGGATTCGCCGTGTTTTTCAACCATACTTTGCACGTCTTACAAAATATGTTCTGTTAGCTAAAGAAAAACGATCTGATGAAGGACCAGGATAAGAAAAGCCTAAGGGACTGGAGAGGTAGAAAGAAATCCAGATGTCGGAACTATTTTCTCCGTAAAGAGCAAAAAATTAGACACTGTGGAAGAAGAGGCCCAGGACTTGGAAACTACAGCGAGAGGAAACTTGAAAACAAGAAAGGAGAGGAGAAAGCTGAAAACCAGAAGGTCTCCCGGAGCTGAGGGACGATGCCCAGGGTCACGAGCCACGCGTCGTCCAGGTCACAGAAGCAGGACAGAAAGACATTTGAAAACGTAATTATGACAACAAAATTTCCAACTGATGAGCACTGTTAACTCATAGGCCAGCAGACGGCCGAGTCCCACAGAGCAGAAATAAAAGAAACCAGCGCCGCCCACCGTGGCCCGACTGCTGAGCCCCAGAAGCACAGAGGGAACTTCCACAGCAGGGAGGGCACTTTTCAGAACCCCCAGCGTGGTACAGACCGGCAAAGGGGGGCGCCCCGGGAACCCCCCACCAGGAGCCCCACGGCCAGCACAGGAGCAGCCGTGTCGGGGTGCCGGCAGAAACAGCTCCGAAAAGCTTAGTCAGGTTTTTTCAGACCAAGACTCAGTCAAAAAGAACTAGCTAAGGCCCGGTGCAGCTCAGGGGCTGTGCCCAGCCCCCCGGGACCCTGGGTTCCCCCAGCACCGAAAAAATAAAGCTACTTCCTTGTATTTGACAAAGAAATTGAATTTGTAGCTAAAGCCTTTATAGAAAAGGAACACCTTCCCCATATCACAGATTCCGCTGTTGTAAAAATATTTCAGTAGATGCTCATTTGTTATATGAATAGTTTATTTTAGTTCACTGAAAAGAAAGTTTGTGTTATTATCTGTTTCTGTCTTGCAGGAATCTTTTTGGTTTATGTCTTGTGCTCAGTAACTACTTTGAAAATAATGATACACAGTGTAATAACTGTCATTCATCTCTTATTATTTGATTATAAAATTTGTTTTATTTTTTCATAAAAGAAAGACAACACCCGGCGCAGGCCCAGGTAACTGCACTGGGGAATTCTTCCCCATCACTACGGAAAATGTAACTCGGAACACATGCAAAAATTCTATGGAAACTAAAATAGAAAGGAACACGGATTCCCCGTCCCTAGGGTACAGTCAGGGTCATTTCCACAGCAAAACCCCGATTTGTAAGGAGAAAACTGGAAATCGTAGTAAGCAGATCCAATCCAACTGTCTTATATTATTTATGTTAGCATTATTTTTAAATGACTTAATTCCTCAAGACCAAGAGGGGTTTGTGACAGGAAGGTAACCTTGGTTTAACGTTTGACAAACTCAAACAACGTAAAATATGTAAAGAAGAACCGGGGAAGAGAAGCTCAGCCCCTCTCCCTGGTTCAAAAAAAAACAAAACAAACCTCTCAGTACACTAATAATGGAGAAGAATTTCCTCAACCTGATAAACCACGGCTATGAAGACCCTGCAGCCGGGTTTGGTGGCACACACTTGAATCTCAGCACTCCGGAGGCTGAGGCAGGAGGATTGCCATGGGTTTGAGGCAGTCTGGACTACACAGTGAGACCCTGTCTCAAAAAAGAAGAAAACCCTGGAGTCAACACACTTGTAACTGCGAAGGACCGAGGGTTCCTAACCCTGGCAACATGCATTCCTGTCCTCCTCTTCTCCTGTCCCCCTTCGCCTGTCCCCTCAGCTCTGGAGTAGGCATTGGGTTCGTGCCCCTCTGTGCCATGAGGTGTTTTGTTGCTGTTACAGTTCTACTCTTGCATTGTGTTGGTTTGCTATTCTAACTACTACCCTTTCTTATTGTCACAAATTTATTTTTTTAACTTTAAAATGTTTACCGTTCTGCGTTCTCCGTGCAGAAGGCTGGTGTCCGTCCTGGGGAGCGGGTCTGTGGCCGGAACCCATCTCAGTTCTTTTCCTTCCCCGCCTCTCTCCCCATCCTCCCCTCCTTCCCCGTTCACAAACCTCCTTCCTTTCTGAAGGTGCAGGCGGAGAAGCCTCCTTCACGCTGGTCAGCACTCAGGGGCACTGTGGTCCGAGCCCCCGGCCTGTCCGTCTTGCCGATTTGTTTGGTTTCTTTTCAGAGTGCACACGGAACCTGGACAAGGTCTTCCTTTCCTCTTCGCAGGTTTGCGGCCACCAGGTCTCGGGGTGCCCGAGAGCGCAAAGTGCTGGCTAGCACCAGCCCTTCGGGGGACAGGACCCACCTCTGCCCCACTCCAGGTAAACTGGATTCAGCTTATTTGTTCTTTTAAAACTAAAAATATTTCATAATAACAAATTTAAATTTTCTTTCAGCTCCACTAAGTTTGGATACGCGAAGCCTGTTTATCTAGAAATCCCCCAAAGTCTGCGCTCACAGGCGGGGCTTTTTGGAGCTGGCTGTATGGAGGATATGTGAATGCAGGTTGAAGGGGCGTGTGATAATTGGATTAGGCTACTGATTGGTTTAGCTCGGTTCTGGGTGTGGATAATGGGAAAGCCCACCTGGCTGTGGGCGTCAACAGCCAATAGGCGAGTAGCCTGGAGGGAATAAAAGGGAAAGGGAGGCTCGCGGCTTCCTACTTCCTGCCTTGGACTGCATCTCCTGTGTGAAGGATGCCACGAGTGGGAAATTCCATACCACCAAGACCTTTCCTTTCAGGAGCTAGGGAGGCACCAGCTCCTGAGCTCCGGGCCCTTGGTCCTTGGCAAGTGCCTGGCACCCAGACGCTGTTCTGGGTGGCAGTTCCTAATGCCCTGTGCTGTCTCACAGCGTCTTGTGACTAGGTTACCCCGAGCCCTTGTAATCTGGGAAGTGCTGTTGACAGGGACCGGTTAGTACTCACCCTGTCGCCTTTGCCAAGGTTCCCCAGGGTCTGGTTCCCTCTCTGCTTCCTCCTCTCAATGACCCCTTGTCCCCTCTTAACTCTGCCCCTGTGGGCTTCAGGGTCCCCTCAGGGATGGGAGGGACAGACAGCTTTGTCCAGCCTCAGTCTCCATCCTCCTGGCTTCTCTACTCCTGCACCACCTCTGTCCCCAGCATCCCAGAATCCTCCCAGGCAGAGGCCGTGTCTGACCAAGGTGATGACTGCACTGACCTCTGGCCGTGCTCCGTGCTCCTGGTACTGCCACTCAGAGCTGCCTGCCGTCACAGGCGTCCAGCCCTCAGCACACCTCCGTCCCTCCCTCCCTCCCTCCCTCCCTCCCTCCCTCCCCTCACCCCTAAATACCACACTGACCCCCGAGTCACCTCGGCTTCTTCCAGCACTATCCCAGAGAAGTGTGGGAGGCACACAGTGGCCCAAAAGCCCTGCACCATGCATCCTCGCCTCCTTCCTCCTGCACCTCAGCACACCTGACGCCCCTGACCTGACAAGCCAAACTCCAGAAGGCTCCAACCCCCAAACACTCTGTGCTGATGGGACGCCACGAGTGGGAAATTCCATACCACCAAGCTGCTGCATGCTCAGAACGGTTAAAAACATTTCTATTCCCAAACATTTCAGATACAGAGATTTTACCTGAGCCAGGTATGCAGTGGCACATACCCCTAATCCCAGCACTCTGGGAGGCTGAGAGAAGCTCAGAGCTGGAAACTTTATTTAGCAAGATCCTATCTCAAAATTAAGAAACGATAATAACAGCAGTCTGGAGATGTAACCGTGTGAAGGCCCTGGGTTCAGGCCCCAGCGCCACCGTCTCTGTGAGCTATCATAACACTTCTGTCACGGCTGGGTGCTCTTCTTCTGTTGCTAGGTA
Organism: Hydrochoerus hydrochaeris; assembly: GCA_004027455.1. Classification (NCBI taxonomy): domain Eukaryota; kingdom Metazoa; phylum Chordata; class Mammalia; order Rodentia; family Hydrochaeridae; genus Hydrochoerus; species Hydrochoerus hydrochaeris. The sequence continues at coordinate 41,911 of PVLA01007420.1, read as the reverse complement.
ACTCACTGCCGAACGGGGAAGACTTTAAAACAACGCACACATCTTGCTTTACAGCTCGGGGTGCCTGGAGCCGTGGCCCAGCTTTGCTTGGGCCTCTGAAGGGTCTCAGGCTGAGATTGGGGTGTCGCCTGGGAGCTGGACCTGGGAGAATCTGCTTCCAGACCGGGTAGGGTCATTAGCAGAATCCCCTCATTGTCTTCAGGACTGTGGGCCCTGGCTTCTCCCTGGCTGCCCTCAGCTGCAGGAGGCTCCCCCAGACCTCCGTCTGTGGGCTTCCCCAGGCTTCCAGGTCAGACAGCCCCATGTGTAAGGTGCCAGGACCATGGAAGGCGGCCACATCACCTGCCTGTGCTGCAGCTGAGAAGCAACCCCAGGCCCAGTACCCTCACAGTGAGAGTCCACCTGCCATGCTGTCCCCTGTGCAGTCCCCGAGGGAAGGGACTGCTCACCGTGGTACATGCTTGCTGTGCGTCAGGGCTCAGGAGCAAGGCAGCACCTTCGTGCCTCCAGCAGCCCTGCGAGTGTGGAAAAGAGGAACAGACCCACAGCAAGTGTGCAAGAGAAGTGAGGTGGACAGGACACATTCAGGGAGGTCTAGAAGCCGGCTAGGTCTCCACACGGAGCCCAGTCCTTTCTGCATAGAACAGATTGCTTCATGCCTCCTCTGAGACCGCGCCCCGAGCTGTGACAAAGGAGCTCGTCACCCCGAAGATGTCCCTGCTGCCCAGTGGGCTGGACAAAGGTGCTTCTTTGCCAGTCGACCTCAAACTTGGCCCGCACACCTGTGTCCATCTAGGGAGGACATGCAGTGTCGGGCTGGGCAGGTCTGTGGGTCTTGGCTTGCTCTTTTTCACACCCACCTTGGCCAAAGCACGCCAGGGCCAGCGCCAGCAAGAGGCAGGGCGAGCTGCCCCCCGTATTGGCCGCCTACCACGCAGACCGAGCTGTAGTCCTACAGGCGGTGACCCAGACCTGCACCTCCTACTGCCACGAAGACTTGGTGCTTGATGTTGCCTGGCAATGCAGAGTGTGAGCAGGACATTGAGGGACATCGAGGGACAGCGTGACAGGTGGGAGGGACAGGACCTCTGCGCCCCACTGCAGCAGAGTGGATGGGTGGCTCATGCTTCACTGAAGAGAAGGGCGCACTGAGCCTTGGGAGGAAGAGGAGGGGGAGGCTCAGGAGGCTGCGCGGCAGGGGCGGAGGCTCTCGGACATGGTCCCCACTCTTCAGAGTCCCACATCACAGACACGGCAGCGCCACCAGGCCTCCATGAACTCAGCACTGCTGTCCCTCGCATGTCACTCCGTACAGGCAGTGGCTTGGGCTTGCTGGTCGCCTGCTCTCCTGCAATGCCATGTGCCCTGCAGAAGGGGGTATGAGCTCTGCAGGACCCGCAGGCCTCCCAGGCCTGCCCGCCCCTCCTCCCGCACAGGATCCCTCCCCAGTCCCAGCTCCCACCCGGGATTATTTTTGCTGGCTTTGCTTCCTGATGGCAGAAACGAGTGGAAATAAACCACTTGGCAATAACACTGGTCACAACGAGGTCGTGAGTTCAATCCCCAACACCCATAAATAAATACATAAATAAATAACACTGGTCACTGCGCTACCTCTCAGCACACACTTTAATACCTCTGCTAACTAAATCGCTTCAAGAATTAAAAATGAATGATGAAATGGAACAGATTAGAAGATGCAGAAACAACTCCAGGCACATCAGCCACCTTATCTTTGACAAAGGTGCCAAACACATTCACTGGAAGAAAGACAGCCTCTTCAATAAACAGTGCTGGGAAAACTGGCTCTACACATGCTGAAGATTAAAACTGGACCCATATCTTTCACCATGCACTAGGTTAAAATCAGAATGAATCAAAGATCTTAATATTAAAACAGAAACATTAAATCTGCTGGAACATAGAGTAGGTAAAACTCTTGACGACATTGGTGTAGGCAAAGGCTTTGTGAATATACAACCCTGATCACACAGGAACTATCACAAAGATTCAACTGGGATCTCATCTTATGAAAAAGATTTTACACAAGAGAAGCCACCAACAGAGTGAAAAAACAACCCACAACGTGGGAGAAAATGTTTGCCAGCTGTTCCTCAGACACAAAGGATTACTATGGAGAACATATAAAGTACTCAAAAAAGTCAGTTCTCTGATTAAAGACCCAATCCAAAAATGGGCATTAGAGATGAATACCTATTTCTCAGATAAAGAAATACAATTAATACGTGAAAAAATACTCATTAGTGAAGTAAGTCAAACTCACATGTGTAGACATCACATTGTCTCCCTAGTGTGAGAAGCTGAAAGAGTAAATACAATTCAAAATATACAATAGCTATTGTAAAATGGGAAGAAACTGTTCAAAAGGAAAGAAAATTGGGATGAGGGAAAGGAGAAAAGAGAAAAGCAAAAAGAATACACACACACACACACACACGTGTGTGTGTGTGTGTGTGTGCAAGATAGTTATACTAGTAGTTTTTCTTAATTCATTGAAAAGAAAGGCTTGTGTTAATACTGTTTGGACAATTAAATGTCTGTATTTTGTACTCTGAGTAAGTAATTTAAAGATAACAATATACAATGTGTTAGTCATTGTTACTCTCCTATTATCTTGTTTTGAAATTTTTTTAGTTTTTCGTTTTAAAAAATAAAATACTGAAATAGAATAAAAACTGAGTGCTCAGACATGGACCTTCTTGGATCCACATTGAGAAGGGACACAAATCTGAGGCAGTATGAATGCTTCTTTGTCACTTGTTTTGCTAACACATAAAATATCCCCACTACTACTACTGTATTTGTAAAGCATCTTTTCCCTTACACATCAGTGGGGCTCCAGTAATAATATGAATAAACTAACAAAGCATAAAAAGAGGGATCAAGTAGGGAAGGATGGTTTGTGGCAAGTTTCATTATAAAATGTGGAGGTAGAAAGTTTGAAAACGTTGCTTGCTTTCAATTATATGGCATCTTAGTTACTTTCTTATTGCTGAGACAAAAAAAAAGTTAGAGGAAAAGTGTATTTTAGCTCACAGTTTGTAATTGTTTCAGTCCACAATGGGATAGCTCCAAAGCAGGGTGGCACGGCAGAGGGGCATCCCAGAGGAGAAACAGTCCATGGCAGGGTAGGCAGAAAGCAACAAGTCTTCCTTTCCTTTTTATTCCATTCAGGCTGCAAGCCTATTGGTGGATGCCACTCACACCCAGAGTGGGACTCCATTACTCACAGAACTATGTTAAACCAATCAGTGGACTAATTTACTTATCACAGATTCTTAATTCATATTCACAATTCCCAAATCCAAGCACCTCCCCAAAGTCCCACCCATGAGCACATGAGGCTTCGGGGTGACAGCTAGACACAAGGTCTGCGGCATCATTCTACAAATGCAGGACAACTTTTCATTGCTTTTCCTGCAGTGAGCATTACATTTTTGTTTTTTCTATTTATCACAGTAGAAGGAATTCCTACTGAGTCACAACCAAACATAGATGATGTCACTGAGACCCATGAACCTGAGGACAAGTGGAAGGAAGACGAGTCAGTGAATGACTATCATGAGTACAATTCCTGGGAAGACGAAGTGGACGACCTGGTTTCCTGGGCCAACAATCTCCGTACAGATGACTGGGACTGACTCTGCACGGCTCCAGGGAGACAGCCTCTGTCACAGCTCAGTTATTATACCTCAATTTGGTCAAAAATATATCTGAGTGCACTCTGATTTTGTAAGATGTTTGCCTGTTGGTCCAATCTGTCAAACTGTGTACTTGTTTGTTTGTCCACTTGTCTATTCTGTGAACAGCTGTTTTTTAAAATTTGAGCTCAACAATTTTTTTCTCTTTTCTTTTGCATTTTTGAATCATTTGTTCATAATTTAATTTGGCTTATAGATTTCAAAAGCTGGGCCAGGTATGTAGCTCAGTGGCTCAAGCACTTACCTGGTAAGCATAAGGTAATGAGTTCAATCCCTGGTACCAAAAAATAAAATAAAATAAAAATCATGCTTCCACCTGGGTTACCAGCTGGTCAAAATGATATCAAATTTGATTTTCTCATAGGTCATCAAAAAATTGTTAAGATAATTAAACAGAAATCCCTTTGGGTGGGGAGAAATTATTGGACAAAGCTCTAGTTGATGAATAAGAAAGCAGCTGCCTACAAACATTATCCAGTTCTTGTTCACTGACGAGAGGGTCCGGTGATCTCCATAGCCATATGGGAGACACTGAGCTTGCAGCTTGGCCCAGATGAGGGAGGTGGGAGGAACGATGCTGCTTGTTTCAGCTACAAAGGTGAAATGTTACGGTTCTATTGTAAATAACATTGATAGAATACATACTGGTTCTTAAGGATTGCTAAGCTTGGGTTGTAATGTTTAAGCTGTGAAATGATGAAAATCACCATGTCTTTATGTCTGGAGACCAATTTAGAGAAATGTGTCTGGCTGCCACAGGGTGGATGACAAGTTCAGAAGCTTGGCTGAGTAACGGGGGGCGGGGAGGTTCCTCACTCTGTAAACATCTCCATCCTGTGCGAGGAGGGCGCAGAGATGGAGAACATGCACCCCAGGGCTGCAGCCTGCTTACAGCAGAGGGGTGAAAAGGAGGCTTACTCCGCCCCCTTTGCGCTCTTGCTGCTTTTGCTGCCTTCCGCTGTCTGAACTGTTACCCCCGATGCCATTAGCAAGCTTCTCCTTCCGATGCCACATTTCATCAAAATGCTTCTGCCTTATGCACACAGTTCCATTTCACCCAGTAACAGGCTTGGCAAACTGTTAAACAGTGTTCCTGATGCATAATACATTTGCCCTCTCTCTCTATGGAGATTAGTCCCTGACGGTTACACCCCAATCATCTCTGGAAAATAGACATCACTCACATTCCTGAGTTTGGCTCTTTCTGCTGGGTCCATGTTTCAGCAGACACTGCCTTAGGATTTATCTTGGCTTCTGCCCACACTGGCAAAGCAGCTAAACATGTCATTGCTCATTGTTTGGATGCCTCTAGTGCCTTTGGCTGCCCACGGGCACTTAAGACAATGACTCAGAGCCTATACAAGTGCTGCCTTCCAAATGTTTTGTAAAACTTTCCATATTTCTCTTACCACAGGAATTACTTATAACCCTCAAGGTCAAGGGATGGTTGAACATGCTCACTGTGCACTCAAAATCCAATTACAAAAAGGGGACCCCTTCCCTACAAAATTACACTACACAACAGATTTCCCTGAGCAGTACATACTATTAACTTTTTAAATCCTACTAGGGTTGGGACTACAGCAGCAGAAAGACAATTCAATCAGGTAAAGGAAAAAAAACAAAACTAGGAAGAGTCCTTTGGAAAGAGCTTCACAGTGAACAATGGAAGGGAGCCCGCCCAGTGCGAACGCAGGGTCAAAGGTATGCTTGTGACTTTCCAGGGAATGCTGAATGGCGTCTCTGGGTACGGAGCAGGCCATCGGTGCATCACACACCCAGATATGGAGAAGGAGTTGGTTCTGCCTTTCAAGAAGCTGATGCTCAATCCTATGACAGTGGTGTCTCAGAGACTGCTCTACAGCTGCTAGACAAGGATGGGGCCGACCCAACCTGGGCCAATTGAAGAAACTGACCCAGTGTGCCCAAGACACAGTAACCCATAATGGGAATCAAAGGTCTGAGTAGGTGGTAGAAGGCATGGAGACAACCAAGCTGAAAATTACACAAAAGAAGGAGACACAAAAGTTACCAGTATTCTTAAGACAAAATGAAATACAGAACTACACACTGATTATAGATAAGATTTTGTTCCTTCCAAATTCTTCTTGAGATCTCTGCTAATTGATCTACAACAAAATCTGACTAGTCTGTTCATAGTTTTAAACTTCTAAAATTGTAAAAAGTTATTATACTTCAATTTGGTCAAAAATATATTTGAGTGCACTCTGATTTTGTAAGATGTTTGCCTGTTGGTCCAATCTGTCAAACTGTGTACTTGTTTGTCCACTTGTCTATTCTGTGAACAGCTGTTTTTAAAATTTGAGCTCAACAATTTTCTTTCTCTTTTCTTTTGCAGTTTTGGATCATTTGTTCATAATTTAATTTGGTTTATAGATTTCAAAAGCTGGGCCAGGTATTTAGCTCAGTGGCTCAAGCACTTACCTGGTAAGCATAAGGTAGTGAGTTCAATCCTTGGTACCAAAAAATAAAATAAAATAAAATAAAATAAAATAAAATAAAATAAAATAAAATAAAAAGCATGCTTCCACCTGGGTTGCCAGCTGGTCAAAATGATATCAAATTTGATTTTCTCATAGGTCATCAAAAATTGTTAAGATAACTAAACAGAAATCCCTTTGGGTGGGGAGAAATTATTGGACAAAGCTCCAGTTGATGAATAAGAAAGCAGCTGCCTACCAACATTATGCAGTTCTTGTTCACTGATGAGAGGGCCCAGTGATCTCCATAGCCGTATGGCAGACACTCCAATAAATGTTGTTAAAAATATATTATCATTATATGTTTACATTACTCATTCATCAAAGGATTCAGTTTTTGATTTAAAGATGCTCTGGTACAAAGGTTTTCATGTGGTTATCTATTGTTACTGTTTTTTGTAATATGGCGAATGCATTCGTGCCTGCAGATGTGTGGGTCTTCCCTAGTGTGGAGTGAGGGTTACTTACAGTGACAGGCTTTTCTTTCAGAGTCAGATGTCTGACTTTAACAAAACTTATGTGATACAAATCTCATTAAAAGACAACAAGTAATTGTTTCTTATGTATTAGAGATGATTGAATGAAAGGGCTATGCTATGTCAAAAATGAAAATTTAAGTATGTTACAAAATGTCATTGTGACTATCATACTGCAATATTATGTATGGCTTTTGTTTTCTAGTTTTCTGTGTAAAATGTGTAACTGTTAACATTCTATAGGGACTCAAATATTAGAGCATCCATAGTTTTTGGAAAATAATGATTCCACTTAATGTTCTAAGGCGTTTGATATTTAGAGAAGACAGTAATATCAAGCTTACTGCCTTCATTATGATGTAACACCATTAACCTTCTCTTCTGGATGCCCAATAACTGAGGTTTGGAGACCAAAAACTAGAAAGACAGGTAAGAAGACAGCCAATATTTTGGCCCCAGCCCTTTGAGGTCATTGAAGACACAGGACATAAAAGAATCTCCACTGTGACATCATATAATTCAGTGAGTCCCTGGTCTTCTGACCAAGGGGATTGTAGGACCTCCTAGGAAAGTGATCGAGGATATGTGGTGAGCCCAAGGAGAGTCACCAGGAGAGGAAAACCTCCCAAGGTTTCAGAGAAAGCAACCTGGCCAAGCAATGGCAGTGACTCACCCAGATGGCTGACACTGACAGAAGAGCAAAGAGGTGCTGTGCACAGTCGAAAGGTAATTCCTGAGAAGACTCAACTGACCTTCATAGATGGCAAGAGACCGATTGTAATTCATGCAGGTCTCACCTTAATTTGGTTTCTAACATCCTGCAGGAAAGTATAACCACAAAACGTGTAAAACAATGCCATAGTAATATGCTAGCTAGAAACAGAACTCAAGTTGCTAACATCTTCTGACAATTTCCACAGCTGACTACTGGTATGGGTCAATGGATCGTACAGGGTTAAATTGCTGAGTGCGGGGACTTGGACTGAAAATCTTTAGTGTAAGTTCACTCAGAAGGGAAAGGCTTTGAGAATGGCAGCTCTGCTACAGCACCCTCCAAACACAGCTCCTCCTCCAACTGACCACCAACCACTTGCAACTGCATAGAGAAATAGGAGACAGATAAATTGGGAGTAGAAAGTTCAGTTTACCCCAAATTATCCGACACTGCTGCTACCCACCTGCCTCCTACTCACCACTCAGCCACGAAATTCCAGCAGTCACCCAGATTTCTACTTCCTTTGTCCATGTGGAAGTACAGGTGACAGCTAACTCAACTACACTTGACTTATGGAGAATAAAGCTGGTCTCAGAATATGGTGAAAGTAGAGGACGCAGGTGAAAGATGTCTCCTGTGGAAGGTTCCAGGCATAGAGGCTGAGAGCCTCTGCTTACTGAGTCCCACTGACCTGTCCAGGCAAAAACCAACTGGACAGACTCCTTCCTGGAACTATTTACTAATGACTGCCACCATTCCCCACTTCTAACAAAAGCTCGGTTTTGCTACCTTCAGAGTCTGCCATTAAAAAAATAAACTTGAACAGCTGGAGATGTGGCTCAGAGGTACAGTCCCCGGCTACAAGTGCAAGGCCCTGGATTTGGTCACCAGCACTGAAAAAAAATTCTTTTTAACTTGAAAATTTTAGCAAATCAGTGAACTTAAATTATTTCTTTTAAAGGAAACATTTATTAACAAGCAGAAATAGACTCTGGTTGAAGATGCTATGTTTTTAGAAACTGATTTTATGGGGGCATGATTCAAATCAGAGAAATTCCAACCTTAGAATAAGTTGGGAAGAATTCACTTCTCTTAAATTCCTGGAAGGTTTTGAAGAGTTGGTATTGTTTCTTTCTTACATGTTTGGTAAAATTCACTGGTGTAACCATGTGACCCTGGAATTTTTTTTAAATAGAAATGGCATTTATGGATGGCAGAAAGTTTGCATGCATCTTGCTCCTGTCCAGAGACTTTGCCCGAGACTGAGATTAAGGGTGGTGGAATAATTAATCTGGAAAAAGAAATTTTAAGGCAGTCAAATGTTCAGACTGTGGCATAGCTATTGTTGGGGGATTTTAGCTAGAGTTATGTTGAGAATCAAGAGCATGGAGCCCAGCAGGATGGTTTCAAATGTGAGTTTGGCCACAATGGAAGCTCCAGTGAGGCTGTGGATTGCAGAGCTAGAGTAGATCTTGATTGCTGAGAAGAAACAAGAGAATAGAAAAGATGGCATGAGGGCATCATAAGGAGCAGCAAGTCTCTGCCATTTGCAAACTCAAAACTGCAAAAGTGACTTTGCTTTGAGGAGGAAGCCACAGAACGCCATGCTCCAGAATGGCAGTGGCCTAGAGAATTGGTTCTACAGAACTGGATTCAGAGTGCCTGGAAATTCAGGCACTCAGTTCCTTCAGCCAAGAGAAAAGAGATCCTAGCTACTGCTTCCCACTGGCAGTAAACCTTGGCATCACTCATGTGGTATTGGTTTTAAGTATATGCAGAATGCAAGAGTTCTGAGGTTAAAAAAGCTTCCACCCAGGCTTCAGAAGATGGCCTGGAAGGTCAGGCAATGTGTCCCTGAGAGGGCAATGTGTGAGGTTGTGAGGGTGAAGCCAAAAGTGCAGCAGAGCAGAGGCTCCACAAGTTTGCAGAAGGCAGAAATAAGGATCCTCTGAGGAAACATGCAAGGAGGGAGTAAAGCAAGCCCAAGAGAGAAGCTGTGGGAGCTACAACCACCAGAAGTGCCATAGGACCGGAATCATGCAGACCATTTGGAGCTCAAACTTACCACAGATTACTTCAGATGTTCCACATGGAGCTACAGCACTTAATGTTTGCCCTGCTGGATCCTTGACTTGCTGTGGTCCCAGTCCTTTGTATCCCCATTTGTGCCTTTTGGGATGGTAATGTTTATCTCGTGCCACTGAATGTTGGAAATGTCTCACTTTTCATTTGTACAGGGTCTTGCAGCCAAGAATTTGCCTTGGAGACTTTGGACTTTTCAGCAATGCTGAAACTGTTAGGATTTTGATAGCACTTAGAGATGGACTAAATGTCTTTTGCATAAAGAATGTGCTTGAGTCTGTGGGGGACCAGAGATGTGATGTTATAGTTTGTGTCTGGGTATCCCCCAAAGCCTCATACAGTCATGGAGGCAAGCTTCTGGAGTTTGTGATTGATTCATGATCCAATGCTGGGATTATGGGTGTGAGTGCTGTGGCCTACATACAATATAAAGGACAGAAAGAGTCTTCTCTCTACTGCTTTTTTTTTTTCTCTTGCTTTTGTTGTCTCATGAACTGTTTCCCTCTGCCATGCTACCCTGCCTTGAAGTCAGCTGATTATGGACTGAAACCTCCACAAACTGTGAGCTAAATATATCTTTCCTCCTTTAACCTTGAGTGTCTTATATTTTGTCTCAGCCATGAGAGAAAAACACAGCCCCACCCATGTGGGTAGCACTGACTAATAATTGGCTTATGGCCTGGGTGGGATAAAAAGGGGAAGGAGGAGGAAGCCCCCCACTGTTGTTTCTTTGGGGGAGCTCCAGCCTGCGGCATGGCCTTTGGCTGTCTGCCTCCAGTTCCTTCAGGTTTCCAGTACAGACTCTTCAGCCTCCCTGTGGACCCTTTGGTTTCCTGCCTCGCACTGGACTCCGCAGTGAACTCCAGGTCCTCGACTCTTGACTGGGACCTCTGGCTCTCTAGAGCGAAGTTGCCATTTTACTTTCTTCCGCCCGGACTCTACAGGCAGCCACTATGAGCCTACCAGGTAAATCATTTAATATTACACATAGCTTTTATAATAAATGGCTTTCTCTAGTGACCCCAACTATACAAGAAGTGTTTTCAAAAATTCCAGCCAAGACTCTTTAATGTAGGCATCGGGATGGGATGGTGATCAGGAGTTTGCAGCCCTGGACAAGTTATTCTGCCCTTCAGATGATCCCTTGTCCCTGCTGGGAAGACCAAAGAACCCCATCAGCACATTAATACTTAGAGTGCTAAGAAGAGAACTGACTGCATAAGCACCACATGCATGTTTGATGAATCAGGAAATGAACTTCATGTCCTGGTAACTGGCCCAATGCAGCATGGAAGACACTGGGTTCAGATGTTTTGAGGGAGCCTCATCCGTCTGCAGCCAGCTTAGGGACCCGGCTGACTGAGGACAACTGTCAGGTGGATGACTCTTTGACACAGGGTGTACTGTAAGATCCATTTCAGGCAGAATCAAAAGGCAGGACAGGCAGTGCTGCTGGTGACAGAAGCATTCTGATGCTGTGAATCTCACAGCCACTAAGTCAGCGGCAAAGCTGGGACCCTGTTGTATGAGAGCTCTGGCCTTCTGGTCTGAGTGATTTCAGGGAACAGAGGAGGAGCTGCAAGACAGGGAACCCCGACTTCGGGCGAGGCCGTGGGCTTTCCCACCTGGCTGCTCCACCCCCGAGGCCCTGCAGGTGGCACCATCCACTGCTGAATTGTGTGCAGAGCCTCAGCCGCCAGGCGCTGTCTCCTGAGCTGTCCTTGCTTGTGTGCGACAGGGACAACTGCGGACACGAACTGGTTCTGCTCTGCCCCTTGGCAACATCCAAGAGGAAAAGAACCCAGACCCTGCGAATTACGTGTGTTGATAAAACCACAGCGCTGAGGTAAAGAGCTGGTAGGTCCACGCTGCCGCCACAGGCGGAACACACAGAGCCACCCGGGGTAGACAGGAAAGACCTGGTGTGTGAGTGACGAGTGACAGCCAGAGGCTGCCGGAAGAGCCCAGTGTCCCGAACCTTGCCACCTCTGCCTGTTTCCTAGTCTTCGTTCCAAGGCTCTGCACCCCAGAGTGGGCTATGTGGGGTGGGGCTCTGTGATATTCGGCAGTCAAGCGAGGGGATACAGACCCAGAGGTGAACCCTCCCCATCTTTCCCTCCCCCCTCCCTCCCTCCCCTCCTATGGATCTCCAACTACTCTGCGGCCGGCTGAGGAGACAGACTCAACTTCTAGCCCCTCTCCTCCCTTCCTCCTTTATTCCTCCCTCTTTCTCCTCCTCCTCCCTCTCCCTTCTCCCTCCTCCTCTCTGATTACCTGGCAGTTCGAGGCTGAGGATACAGAGATGCAGAATGTGGTCTTCCTTTCTCTCATCCACTTCATCTCTGTGCTCAAGATGGGAAGACAGGCAGAAGAGGACCCCTTCTTTCCTTCCTTCCTCCCTCTCTCCATTTTCTTTCTTCTCTGTTGAGACCCAGAATTCAATGTAAGCGGCTGTCTCCGGAGAGGGAGACCTCCAACCTCACCTAAGCTGTGATTCCATTCCACCGCTCACTGCCCTTCCGGGAGGCGGCGGCTCCTGGCCAATCCAACTCCCAGATGGAAAACCTAAGCCACTTGATCTGGGGTGTTTATCAGAAAGGGTGGGGAGCAGCTGCAACCAAACAGGCCCCAGGAGCAGGCAGGGGCTACAGTGGCCCTGCGCTCCCCGCTTCCCCCTGTGGCCGCTGATCTGCCCCAGCCCTCCATGTCCAAATGGTCCTCGACTCTTCTGGGAAAGCAATTGCCCTAACCACTGGGGTAATTAAATTTACAAGTTGAATTCCGCATTGGCAGATGCAGTCGCACATCCAATCTGACCTCTCTGGCCTTCCGCGTCAGCAGCAGCAGCAGCAGCACGCGGTGCGGAGGGCTCTCTGCGGGGAGGCAGCCATCCGTCCTAACTGTGCCCAAGTTGCCGGCCGTTTTCAAGTGAGGCTGCATAACACAGAGAGTTCTGCTTACCAGAGCATATAATAATAAAGCCTCAGCACATTAACAGAGTATAATAATCAGATTACAGCACATTTGCTCAGGGTCACCAGCAAAGGCTATTAATAGCATAGCACTACTTTAATGTCCACAGAAATGTCTGCATAGCTGAGCCCTCATACTGTGGGAATGCTGACAGTCAATCCGCAGACCTAAAAAGGGAGGAAAGAACAGGGTTAGGGATTCATTCTCCTCACAAGATCAGCAGCCCTGAACAGGGTGGCTGGTGGCACTGGTCCAGGTGGTTGGACAGTGATGCCATCAAACAGCAAGCTTTCTCCCTCCTGCCCCACTGTTTTTAGAGCTTTGGCTGTTGTTTCCATGCCATTTGCTTTACCGTTACAAGATGGCTGCAGAAGCTCCAGACTTTGTCTCTGTGTTCAAGATAGAAAGAAGGGCACTAGAGGGCAGGAAAACAATACTGACTCCTACCTCTGTTCCAGAGGAAAGAGCTACCTCAAAATGACTGTTTCCATGGTTACTTTTCTCTCCTTGTTGAGACTAAATACCCAACACCCAATGTTAAGGAAGGAAAGGTTTATTTAGCTCACAGTTTGTGGAGGTTTCAGTCATAATTCGCTGACTCCAAAGCAGGGTGGCGCGGCAGAGGGGCAATAGTTTGTGGTGGCAAAAGCCAGCAAAAGCAACAAAGGGAAGGAAAGAGGGGACAAGCCTCTTTCTGCCCCTCATAGTGTACACATGATACCTGCCCTAGAGTGAGTGTAGCAGTCACACCCTCAATCCCAGCATTAGAAAATGAACCAATCACAAACCCTAGATTCAGCTGTCTCCGAAAAGCCCACCCCACCATGATCACATGAGGCTTTGGGGGGACACCCAGAGACAAACCCTAACACTGTCTGCAATGCTAGAAACCCAAATTGCCAAAAAACATTGAAAGTCAGTTTAAATACATACATTCACTTATCCATTCACTGTTGATTCAATGGGTAGCTGACAATGTCCTTTGCCACATCCTAAAATGCATTACTAACTATAAGGAGAGACAATGATTTTATATACTTTTATATTTCTGCACTTGCAAAAATGTGCACACACTTTGCAGAGGATGGGACACGGGGACTTCTCAGCATTCCCATCTTGGTCAGGTGACCACATACCTTAGGAGACCTGGGAGAGGGCGTTATCTAGGAAACTAACAGATGCAAAAGGGTCCCCACGCAAGTTCCCCCTCCAGAACTCTTCCCAGACATCCTTAGAGACCTGAGGGACCATCTGGACCCCTGCTTTCTAAATGCACAGGCTTCTTGAGGTGGGCGGGTTGCCACACCTTTAAACCAGGGCAAGCCTGGCCCCCTCACCCTGCAGCAGGAGGTGCTGGCCAAGCCCTGGTGGCCCCCAAAGACAGCTTAAGGTCAGCACCCAGGATCTGCCCCCAGTCTGGAGTCCAGGAAACCTGGGGGGCCGAGAGGACAAGGTAGTAGAGACTGAGAGCAGCCTGGCTCCGCAGCCGCGGTGACCAGGGCTGACTGGGGTGTCCAGTGCTGCACCCGAGATGCTGCTGGGTCCAAGAGGCTCACAACTGACTCCACTCTAGTGTCAAGGACACCGTGAGACGGAAGACTCTGGCCCTTGAGTGCAGGTCCTCAGCTCACAACCTCAGGGTAAAATTCAAAGTCAGTGCTGCTATTCTGCATTTTCAAAAAGATCTAATTTGTACAAAGAGAGCGTCAGAAAAGTTCAATAGCTCTTTTTTGTCTTTATCTTGGACTAGAATATATTCACTTGGCCAGAAATTAAAGGAGAACCCTATCAAAGAAATCTAAAGAATGTTCCCGGGCTCCCAAGAGAAAATTAAATGGGACTTGACTTTTACTTCACTGACAAAGACATAAACCTAGAATACTGCATTGCTCCAACCCGGGCATTAAAATGAGTTCCTCTCTCATTCTGGCAAAAAAAAAATTAAAAAGTAAAAAAATTAATACACAATTAATCACTAATAAAGTAAAAGATTTGAAAAATTGTCTTTAAATCTGGATTTCATCAAGAAGCTTGAGAAACATAGGTCCAAGCATATGCAATTTGCCTAATTCAATTTATCCTCCAGGTTAAAAAGAGACTATAAACCGGGTATGGTGGTTCACATCTGTAATCCTAGCACTTGGGAGGCTGAAGCAGGAGGATCGTTACAAATCCAAGGCCAGCCTGGGCTACAGGGTGAAACTCTGACTCAAAAAAGCCCCCAAAAATAAAAATAAAAAGGGACTGTATGACAGGTTATTTGCCCAGAAGAATTCAAGCCAGGGGTCTCCGGACACCTGCACTCTAGTGTTTCTTGCAAAGCTGTTCAGGACGGCCACGGTACGGAATCAACACCGGTGTGTGCCGGGGGATCGCGGTGAGGAGAAACACACACGTGTGCACAATGGAGCATCACTCGGCCATAAACCAGGGAAGAATTCGGGCACGGGCAACCACGTAAAGGGAACCCAGGGACATTATGTCACCAGATATGAGTCGCATCTCAAAGCAGTGACCAGAGTAACTGTTACCAGATTCCTGAGTGTCCAGCTCGGTGACTCACACGGAATGTGGCTCAAAATACAAATAAAAGAACTGGAGATGTAGCTCAGTGCAAAGTCCCTGGGTTTAACCCCACAGTGTCCGCAAAACAAAACAAGTGGCAAAGGAGACGCCAGCTTCCCTGACCGGACCCGCACACGTTACATACAGACGCTGAGACACCGCTCTGCACCAACCCTTATGTGAGGTCGATGTGTCCAAAAATCAAATAATTAGAGAAGAAAAAAAGATCGATAAACTGAAAGAAAAACATTAATCTCTGTGCTTTAAAAAAACCAGCTTACAACTTTTTCCTTCCATTTGTGCTGAGTCAAGTTGGAAGCACAGTCCTCGCGGACCTGGGGCGACGCTTAGCCTTGGTTGACCGGAATGGACTGAGACACTGCGGGCAAATCCGAGGAGCCCGTTTCCGAAAGTGTTCACAGGATTGGCTCCAGAGATGATTGGCCCATGGATCAGCCAACCGGCAAGGAAGGTCCGCCCTCAATGTGGAGGGCCCTGTCCAATGGGCCGAGAAGCGGCCTGGGACGTGCGCACAAACTCAGTCTTCCTTGAGCACGGCCGTGGCGTGTGCACCGCTGGGGCTCCAGGAGCATCCAGGCCTGCAGCTTCCTCCTGGGGCTGCCTCCGTGCTCCCTCTTGTTCCGAGCTTCCGGTTCCTTGGACGGAGCAGCTCCTGGGTTCCCCGTTGGGCCCGCCCTGCTCCGTTGGTGCGAGCCACGCTTGTCAGTCCCATCCTAGAACCACGCGGCGCCCTCTGGTTCTGGTCTCCTGGCCCGTCGTCCAGGGTCTGGCTTCTTTTTTGTTATTTTGTTTTGTTTTGTTGTCTTTTTGAGACAGCATCTGCCTACGCTGGTCTGGACCTTGCAATGATCCTCCTGCTTCAGCTTCCTGAGTGCTGGGATGACCACCACGCCCAGCTAAAATAACTCAATCTTTTTGGGGTTTTTTTTTTTTTTTGGACTGGGAATGGAACTCACCACCTTGTGCTTGCCGGGCAGATACTGTATTGATGAGCTCTAGCCTTAGCCCTTCATGTTTGTTTTTTAAAAATGATTTACACTTTGGGTTTCTAAGAGAAACATGTAAGCTCGTATGTCTGATTTATTACATCTATATTCTAGAAAGAATCATAAAAAGAAAAAACAGCAAGTGCTGGTGAGGCGGAGGGACCCATCTACCTTGTTGGTGGGAACGTGTCACAGCTGGGTCCCAACGTCCCCCAAAGCCTCAGGCGGTCACAGGTGGGGCTTTTCAGAGGGGCTGGACCTGCAGTGTGTGACGCTGAGACTAATCCCAGGTGCAATGCAGGGATTAGGGGCACGAGGGTGAGAGGGAGCACAGTCCACAGAGTCTCCAAGCTGTTTTCCCAGGGTAGAGGACTCAGGACCCTGAGTGTTCAGGACAGAAGCTCTGCCGGGTTATAGCACCTGAGTGGGGCCAGAGGGGATAATGGCAGTGCTTTGGTTACCGCTCCTTGCTTTATCTAACTCCACAATCTGTAGAGCGGGTATTATTCCCACCGTAGAGAGGCAGGAGCCTAAGCTCAGCAAAATGAAGAACCTCTGCCTGATTAGAACCCAGGATCCTACAGAAATCCTAACATGGTGGCCAGGGATTTAGCTCAGTGGCATAAGCGCCTGCCTGGCAAGTGCGAGGTTGAGAGTTCTATCCCCAGTACAAAAAAAAAAAAAAAAAAAGAAATCTTAACATGAATTCTTCTGGGAAAAAAATCTGACAAAGGATCAACGATTAACTGTAGTAGAGTTTGGGAGCTGCGGGAAGGGCAGGATTCCCAGATGGGCAGTGTCCCCAGCACAGCGGGCGCAGGAAGCTTCCTCCTGCAGCTCCCGGTGGCACTGTCACCTGGAGATTCCTCTTTTCACCTGACAGCTGCCTCTCCAGGACACACTCACCCCCAGAGATCTCATCTGTCCGCCTCCTGCTCTGCCAGCTCTGCCAACCTGGCTCACTGCCAGCCTAACGGCCAAGGCATCTGGGGAGCCTGATTTTAATAAATTGCTATTTCCTGTAGAAAACCGGTTTTTTCAGTGGCTTTGTAACTCAGCCATTTTTGATCACATTAGGACTAACCCTGGCAGCCGGCCTGGCAGCGCTGTGCAGGACAATGGTGGATTGTTTCACTGTCGCTGCAGTTAGAGCCACTAAGAAAGGAAGGAAAAGAAAGAGAAGCAGCCAGTCTGAGCCCCCGCCACGTAGGCCCGAAAGGCAGGGCAGGGCCCACCTGCCTTGATGGAAGCGGGAAAGCAGTCACCCTCCCCGCGTTCTCTCCCGCTCTGCCCCACCCTCTTTCCCTGTGTCTGTCTCACACGCAGCTGTGTGAGCACACGCACACAGACACCCACACACAAGCACACCCCGGACAGCGGTGCGACAGGCAAAGCACACATTGCCACCAACATCTTTTCTCCTTGTCTGTTTGCTTTCACCAACACGTTGCTCGTTCAAGGAGAGTTGCAGGAACAGAAGCCAAGGCAATCTTTGAGAGAACGGCAGGTGTAAGGGCTCCCAGAGGCAGGAGGAGAAACGAGCCACATCTGGAGGAAGCAGCCCCAGGCACCTGTGCTGTGCAGGAGTCGGGGAGATGTTTTCTGTAGGAGTGGCCCTCCCATGTTCTGGGTCAGAGTGTGGAGGTGCAGGATTCCTATGCGGTAGAAATGATCTCCTCATGTGTAAATCACGACAATCAAGGGCCAGAGCAGAGGTTCGTTTGCACCCAGGGCCTCACTGGATGTCTGCGATTCCAGCGAGGTTGGGGTTTGAAGTCACCGACCGTGGTGTCCTAGCTGGAGAGCTGGCTTCTTAACTGTGCCATGAGGTGCCGACCACCCACGTCTCTGTCTCTTTTAGGGTGTGAAATGGGAGGCTGGGGTCACGTGCAAACACGTGAAGCACTTTAAAGCAGGGTTTTATGTGGAGGCAGGGATGGGGCTGAACAGTGGTCATTTAAGATGCTTTTTCAGAACATGGCCTAAATTTTATGAATCCTAACCTCTGAGGGACTTGGAAATAGGAGTAGATTCACCAGTTTGCAAAGCTGCCCGGAGTCAGATATGCGCCCGCGGGTGCTGCTATTGAGTGAGGCCGGTACTTCCCAGCTGCACCTGACACTAGAATCACCTAAGTAGCCTGCTGAACCCTAGGTGCCACCCTCAGGTACCGACTCAGCAGGCTGGCAGGGGTACATTTGTTATTATTGATTGACTGATATTTAATTGACAAAATGATATGCTTATGTCAAACAGCCTGACGTCTTGATGTATTCGTATACTGTGAAATATCTAAATCCAGTTATACAACATGCATTACTTCATATACTTGTTGTCATCTGTGCTGAGAACTCTTAAAATCTAATTTTCAAGTGTAAGATGAATCACTGGCAATGATACTCACCATCTGTATAGCAGACCTCTTGAATGTACTTCTCCTAACTGAAATTTTTAACTTTTGGCCCACATCATCCCACTACCTCCCAAGTCCCCTCCTCTGATAACTACTCAGTCAGGACAGCCAGGAATCTGGAGCCCAGATGATGCACTTCTGGGTCACGACCTCAGGAGGAGGAGGAGGAGGAGGAGCCCACCCCCTCCACCCAGACCCCAGCTCTGACAGGAAGTCAGCTGTGGTGCCTGTGATTCAGTCCCTTCTCCAAAGCGCACCTATGAGCACATGAGACTGGGGGAAACCTCAGTCCACACCTAGATGGTAATGAATTCTTACAAATGAATCAGGCCGAAGGATTCCAAATTAGACAGTGTTTGTCTAAGAAATATTATCGTGCCACATGGGGTGGTGCACGCCCATAGTCTCAGCGCTCAGGAGGCTGAGGCAAGAGGATCGTGGTGAGTTAGGCCAGCCTGGGCTACACAGTGAGACTCTGTATCCAAAAAATAAAATAAAATAACAAAATAAAAAAAAAAGAAAGACATACCATCGTGCTCCTTCCGGGATGCTGAATGCTGGGGAAAGAGAAGAATTAGGTCTACCTGGGCGGGGGCAGGACCGGTCTATGAATAGTTCCGCTGCGCAGAAAAGGACCCCGGGGTCATGTAGACAGGAGATGGGGTGCAGCATGCCGTGGAGAATGCCATTGCACGTCCCATGACAGGGTACCAGCTGCTCAGACCCGGTTCCGAGCCACCCGCCCGCCACTGGCTGTGCAAACCCAGGCGCACCTCAGTTATCTCAGAGCGCGCATGCAGGGTCTGCATCCCTACAGGTTCCTGGCCACCGTGAGCACTGTTACCGGATGGGCAGTGCCCACGCCTGAGATTCACTTGTTCCCCAGGCGCCCCCCCACCCCCCAAGAGACAGGTGTTATTACCAATCCCATTTTACAAAAAAGGTAAAGGACCTCAGAGAGGTTGAGAAATCCAAACAAGCTAATCACAGTTTAAACTCAAACCCAAGCCCCCTAATGCCACATAATCTGCTCTTTCTCTTGCGGCCCGAGGAGGAAACCAGCTTGCAGAAGGAGCCTTGAGCCCGGCCTTGACAAAGTGAGCCTGCACCCTGCAGGTCAGAGGCCACATTTCAGCGGAGGGAGGATGCGTGGAAGCCGGTGACAGGGGCAGCTGAATCTCCTGGATCAGGTGGAAAACAGGTGCCAGCCGGGGCCATGAGAGGGAGAAGTCAGTCCATAGCAGCTCTTGGGAGCAACACAGAGCTTTAACGCAGGGAGGTCAAGGGTTGAGGGGGAAATTGAGGCAGACTCACAGATCATGGCAACAGACAGACCAAAGGCTTGGAAGGGCCCAAAATGATTCTGCTCTTTTTGCTTCTAGATGCTGCCAGCAAAAGCTGGGAAAGGATGAGCCTCCTTCTGCAAGCAGGAGCCTTCTTTCTACAGCTTTGCAGGACACTCTCAGTCCCCCAGCACAGCAGCCATTGTTCTTTGTCATCTGTCACATCAAGGGGTCACGGTTTTAGCACTTAACTCTGGAAAGGGGTTCTAGGGTGCTGTGGGAGCCTGGCTGTGGGAAGAACTTTCCAGCTTAAGTATCTTCCAAGTGCAAACATTGACGGAAGCCTGCATGGGCAAACCTGACTGCTACACTCACCCACATCCTGGCCAGCAACGGGAAGGCGCCCTGTGCAGCTTGGCACTGTCAATACATGAGGTGGCCTGGTGCGACCTCAGCAGCCACAACCAGGTGTGACCCTCTGCCCTTCAGGGTGGCTCTGGGCTTGGAGGTTCCGGTGCATAGCCAGGTGCCACTCAGGAGCTGCCTGCCTCCTTGTCAACGAGGGACTTGATTCTTAGCAAAACCAAATTGCTCAAGGTCACTCAATAAGCCGCAGGTCATTTGCAAACCAAACCTTCAGAGCTGTTGGATACTTTTAGGCTTACTGAGAAATGTGGCATTTAAAAATATTTTGTAAATAATTGATGATGGAAAAATTCAAATAGCACAGAAGTGTTTAAATTAAGAAGCAAAGTTATCTTCCCGCCCCCTCTCCTATATAACTGACACCCTTGATGACATCATGCCAGGTACCCTGACCCTACGGCGTGGGTGCCACAGAGGGCACACAGAGCCCCCGCTGTCAGCATGAGACCCCAGCACCGCCCCAGCAGCTGATCATTCAGGTTTAATCGTAGTGCTGGCACGCTGCGAAAAATACGTGGGTTTGGGGGTGCAGCTTGGACACTCGGTCTCTTAACAGTTTGACCCTCACTGATCTAGCAAGTGCAGGCACCTCACTCAGCATAGAGCTTCCTGTGAAAAAGCAAGAAGGACAGTGGTACGATTCTGCAGCCCATCTTTATTAAAAAAAAAAAATCAACAAAGTATCCCAGGCTCCATTAATGGAGGTCTGCAACAGGTGCTCTCAAAGTTCTAAATCTAGTGAGGGGCGTTAAGGTTTCTTTTGCTTCTTTTATTTTTAACAAAAATACTTCTGTAACTATTATGGGCCACCTGTCTTTATGAGCTAGTATTGTCATGGAGAGAACAGGAACTTGAGGTGCCAGAAGAAAGGGAATGTTCAAACTCAGAAGAATGTTTCCAAGTTCTGTCTGCGATGGTTATCTGGGTTCAGCCTCCACCAGACTGTGATGCTACTTCCCTGCATCCTCACCCCATTCAGTATTACCGGCCTCTTCAGTTTCATCCAGTGAATAAGTAAAACTTTCTTCCATTCATCCACTCATTGATCAGCACATACGTACCCAGTGCCCACCGTGTGCCAGCCCAGGTCCACTCCCCAGAGTCACTTCAACGCAAATCTCTGTCCATACAGCAAGTGTCCCAGTTACTTTTCTCTTGCTGAGACAAAATACCTGACATTGAATGTCAAAGGAGGAAAGGTTTATTTAGGTCACCGTTTGT
Organism: Hydrochoerus hydrochaeris; assembly: GCA_004027455.1. Taxonomy (NCBI): domain Eukaryota; kingdom Metazoa; phylum Chordata; class Mammalia; order Rodentia; family Hydrochaeridae; genus Hydrochoerus; species Hydrochoerus hydrochaeris. The sequence goes on along the minus strand of PVLA01007420.1, from coordinate 20,527 downwards.
GGAGGTTTCTGTCTATAACCATCTGGCTCCAAAGTAGGGGGGCACAGCACAGGGACAACAGTTCAAAGGAGCAGAGGACAGCAAAAGCAGCAAGAGCAAAAGTGGGGTGGGGGCAGAATGAACTTCTTCTCCCTTATATTGTAAGCAGGCTACACCCCTTGGATGGGTGTAGCACTCACACCATCTCCCTGCCCTCCTCCTGCACAGGCTGAGGGTATTTACCAAGTGAGGAGCCTGGCTCCCTGCTGAGTCACTTAAACTTCTGCTCAAATCGACCCAGTGAATAACATCCCAGAGCTGCAATGACACATCTTCTACATCCCAGGATGCAGAGCTGCTGAGGTACTTGTTAAACTTCTAGTCTTCTCACGTTGATGCAGTGTATGGGCCATAACAGCAAGTGACTGTTTTGGTGGTAAAAGTATTTATTATTTGGTGTAATAACAAATAATATGTGGTGTATAAAAAATATAGCCTAGTAAGGATGTGTCATGTCTCTGTGTCTGTCTGTATGTCTCTCTCTGTGTTTGTCTGTCTGTCTGTCTGTCTCTCTCTCTGGGGAATAACCCCAGGTCTTGTACATGATAAGCACTGCTGTACCCCTGAGCTATACCCAACCCTGCTGTTTGCAAACACCGAGTTTGCTGCGCCTGTGACGTGTCTTGCCGTGTATATTCCTTTCTATGTGACATGTGTGTTATACTCTATCCAATCCCACTGTGTCAGAGTTACTAACCCATCAACCACTGAACTCTAAAACACCACACCTCTAACTCTAGGGGCTCAGCAGCCAGGCTGGGTGACTGTCCCCGTCCGTCAGCTCTTCTCGGAGATGCCAGTGAGGCTCAGCAGGCCACACCTTGTCAGCCTTGAGCTCCAAATCCCCAGCCACCAGCACTGGCACCTTCTTATGTGTCATCATGGATGTCTAGTGTTGGTCAAGTCACCGCTCTAGGGAACCCCTTACAAAAGTGCACCTCAAACTTCAGTTAGACCTGACCTTTGCAGAGGCCTGCCGCCTTCCACAGCAGCCAGGCTGCACTAGTAACCCGTCTCTTCAGACCTCCCTTCCTGTGCGAGGAATGTACCTCAAGGGCACTCCTGGGAGACTTGCTCTCATTTTTCTCCTCTTCTTTAATCATTTTGAACAAAATAAAAAAATCTCTTTGTGTGGAAACATGCCATGAGATTTATGAAATCATGCTTTGATTGTCTCCTAACTTTAATTATATAAAATAAGGTGACAGGACAGAGAGCTGGAATTGCATGGCCCAGGCATAAAAAAACTTCCATGAGAGACTGTATGAGCCAGCTCACCAGTGCTGGGACCCAAGATCAGCACCCACGACTCAGGAGACACAAGATCAGCACCCACGACTCAGAGGAGACACAAGATCAGCACCCACGACTCAGAGGAGACACAAGATCAGCACCCACGACTCAGAGGAGACACAAGATCAGCACCCACGACTCAGAGGAGAGGTTTCACTTGCTCCCAGTTTCAGTCACAAGCGTGATGTCAGAAGGGTGAGCAGAGCAGAGCTGCTCAGCCCATGGAGACCAGAAAGCAGAGCAGGGGCGGCGCCGGAGAGGAAGGGATGAGGGACCAGCTACGGTGCCCTGGGTCAGCCTGCGTGGCCCATCCAGACATCCCTGGAAGTGCCTGGCCCACCGCCTCTGCCCTGGAGCCCTTTCTCTGAGTGTCTTCAGCTGCGCTGTCTTGGCTGCCTCAAGGTCCTGTCACGGTCATTTTGACTTGGGGGCAGAGCCGGAAGTCACACAGTGTGGGCGAATAAGGCAGAACACAGCCTAATATTTTTATTTGACAGAAGTTCCATTCAAAGCCCATGGTGAGGGACCATCACAGAGGCCCACCTCGGGCATAGGCTGCCTGGGACTGCCCCGCTGGGTCTGCACTGCCACCGGGAACATAGGAACTGTGGACTACAGTGGATTGCCATGCTAGCTGGATGAGAGACTCAGGAACCCCTCACCCGAACAGAAGACCTCAGCAGGCTCCAGTCAGTGTGGTGAGTTTGCCCCTAAAATAGAGGTCTGCAGTGAGTAAATAGGAGCGGAAGTGAAACTCCCTCCAACTGTGGGACTTTGGTGAACCTGGCAAGAGAGTGGGTAATTCTCCCCACGCACGCAGAGAACATCAGACAGGTTGAGGAGTGCACCAATAATAACCCCCCAACTTAGAGAAAAGTAAAATTGCTTGTGAGACCCCCAGTGACACAGTAGAGCCTCAGGTGACACAAACTATAGCCAGGGAGATCTGGTGACCAGCAACAACCTGAAGATATAGCAACAGCAGGAACTAAGAGTTGCCCTACATCAATACTTCTAGGCTAGTTAGCCCAGAAAGAATATAGGACTCACCCAACAGGCCCTGGAGGAGGAGGTCAGAGACTGGATCTCCTCTTCATTGTGGCACCCAGCAATTTGACAAATGTCAACAACACAGTAGGGCCCTAAAACTCACACTAAGGACTGTTGGGATAGAAAGACCAGATATTTACCCAAAAGGAGAAAATGACTAAACGAAAAGGCAAAATGCAATCTCAAACATATAGTCCATCAGGAGCAAGTACAGGCAACAACGAAGTAGAGGACTTTAAAGTCATACACCAGAAATCTTTGAATAGATAGCAAATGAAGTAAAGAAACAAATCCATGAGGCTATAGAGGAACTCAAATTAGAAATAATGTCTTATGTAAAGACAGAAATAACAACCTTAGTAAATGAGTTGCTCAGCATAGCTAGAGAAAAAATAGATAAAAAAATACAGGAGCAGGGTTAATTGATTGAAACTTTGAATGAACAATGCAGAAAACAAGCAGAATCCATGAAACAAATTCAGAGAGATATCCAAGAAACAATAAATTGTACTGAAAGCTGGAAAAACTGTTTAAATGGAGCTGAGGCTAGAATTTCAGACCTTGAGGACAGGATTGCAGATAGCGATCATGAAAAGGTAGAACTTATAAAAACAACAAAGCAGCATGAAATGACAATCCAGCAGCTTCAAGATGATGCCAGAAGAAACAATGTAAGATTAATAGGCATCAGTGAGGAAGCAGGAGACAGCGCAAAGGCCATAACTAAGCTGTTCACAGAAGTAGTGGCAGAAAATTTCCCAAACATGGGGGGAAAAATCTGATATACAAATAAGTGCGGCATGTAGAATGCCAAACAGTCACAATCAACATAAATCTATACCCAGACATATAATAATTAAGATCTCAGACATACAGCATAAAAACAGACTACTAAAAGCTGTTAAAGAAAAGACACAACTCACCTATCAAGAAAAGCCCATTAGAATCACGGCAGACTTCTCAGCACAAACCTTCAGGTTAAGATGAGCTTAGTGTATTTCAAGCCCTAAAAGAAAACAACTTTCAACCCAGACTGATGTACCCAGCAAAACTGTCTTTCAAGTTTAATGGAGAAACAAGATACTTCCATGACAAAGAACAACTGAAGAAATTCATGTCTACCAAACCAACCTTAGAAAGAGTGCTGAAAGACATCCTAGATAGAGATAAAAATGACCACAATCCCCAAAACAACAACAGAAAGAAACCACCAGGCTGGACAAGAAATTAAACAAGGGGGGAAAGCAGGAAGTCAACAATAAGACCACAACATTGCAAAGTCAAGCCAGTACATATCAGTGATATCCATAAATGTAAATGGGCTCAACTCACCTATCAAAAGAAACAGGTTGATGGAATGGATCACGAAACAGGATCCCACGATATGCTGTATACAAGAAACACACCTGACTCAAAATAAACTCATAGATTAAAAGTCAAAGGATGGAAAACAGTATTCCATGCAACAGGAACCCAGAAAAAAGCAGGGGTAGCTATTCTGTTTGCAGACAAAGTGAACTTCAAACCTAAAAGATTAAAAGAGATAAAGAAGGCCACTACATACTTATTAGTGGAAAACTACAAGAGGAAGAACTAACAAATATAAATATATACACACCAAATACAGGAGCACCCAACTAAATAAGACAAATACTAATGGACATGAAAAACCAAATACACAAGAACACAATTGTAATAGGAAACCTTAACACCCCACTGTCACAAAGAGTTAGATCAACTAGAGAAAAAGTCAGCAAAGAAATAACAGAATTGAATCATACCTGTGAGCAAAGGGACTTAGTGGATGTTTACAGAGTGTTCTACCCAACCACATCTTCTCAGCTGCACATGGGTCATTCTCCAAAATAGACCATATATTAACCCATAAAGCATTCTTAACTAAATGCAAAGGGAGAGAAATTGTCCCATGCTTAATATCTGATCATAGCACACTAAAATTGGAAATCAATGACCAAAAAACTTGCAAAACCTGCATAAATACATGGAAATTAAACAATAACCTTCTGAATAACCAATGTGTTACAGATGAAATTAAAGAGGAAATAAAACAATACCTACAATACAGTGAAAATGCAGATACAACATACCGTAACCTATGGGATGCAGTGAAAGCAGTCCTAAAAGGGAAATATATAGCAATAAATAGTCACATCAAGAAAATGGAACGAACACAAATAAATAACCTAACGCTACATCTCAAGCTTCTAGAAAAAGAGGAGCAAGTCAAATTCAAAGCTCATAGAAGAAAGGAAATTGTAAAGATCAGAGCAGAAATTAATGCAATTGAAACTAAAAAAAAAATACAAAGAATTAATGAATCAAAAAGCTGTTTTTTTGAGAGAATAAACAAAATTGATAAACTCCTAGCCAACCTTATCAAGAAAAAGAAAGAAAAAACTCAAATCCACACAATAAGGACTGAAAAGAAGTAAATTACTACAGATCCCATGGAAATTCAAAAGATCGTGAACACCTACTTTGAAAATCTCTACTCATATAGGTTGGAAAACACAGAGGAAATGGACAGATTTCTAAGAACATATGAACTACCAAAGCTCAACCAAGAAGACAGCAATTTTGAATAACCCAATGTCAGCTACTGAAATCAAAAATGTAATTAAAAACTTACCAACAAAGAAAAGCCCAGGTCCTGATGGATTCACAGCTGAATTCTATAAAAAAAATTTAGAGAAGATTTAATGCCAATACTCCTTAAACTCTTCAATGAAATTGAAAGAGGAGCAGTCCTCCCTAACTCATTCTTGGAGGCAAGTATCACTCTAATACCAAAACCAGAGAAAGATCCAACCACAAAGGAGAACTAAAGACCAATCTCACTAACGAACAGTGATGCAAAGATTCTCAATAAAATATTGGCAAATAGAATGCAGCAAATCATTAAGAAGATTATGCATCACAACCAAGTGGGATTTATTCCAGGAAGGCAGGGATGGTTCAACATATGCAAACCAATAAATGTAATACACCACATCAACAGAGCCAAAAATAAAAATCACATGATCATCTCAATAGATGCAGAAAAAGCTTTCGATAAAGTTCAACACCTCCTCATGATAAAAGCCCTACAGAAACTCGGAATAGAAGGTATATACCTCAATCTCATAAAGGCCATCTATGACAAACCAACAGTCAATATTATACTAAATGAACAAAAACTGAAAGCCTTCACTAAAAAATCAGGAACAAGACATGGATGTCCACTATCACCACTCCTATTCAATATACTTCTGGATATATTAGCCAGAGCAATCAGACAAGAGGAGAAATAAAAGGAATAAAAAATAGGAAAAGAAGAAGTTAAATTATTATTATTTGCAATTGACATGATACTCTACATAGAAGACCCCAAAAACTCCATTAAAAAACTACTAGAGGTAATAAACAAATTCAGCAGCATAGCTGGATACAAAGTCAACACTCAAAAATCAATAGCATTGCTGTATACAAACAAAAAACTCACCGAGAGAGAAATTATGGAAATATCACCTTTCACAATAGCATCTAAAAAATGAAATACCTAGGAATCAACCTAACCAAGAATGTAAAAGACCTATATACTGAAAATTATACTACCCTAAAAAAGGAGATTGAAGAGGATATTAGAAAATGGAAGGATATTCCTTGCTCTTAGTTAGGAAGAACCAACACTGTGAAAATGGCCATAATCCCCAAACTGTTATATAGATTTAATGCAATCCCATTCAAAATACCATCAACATACATTACAGATCTAGAGAAAACACTCCTAAAATTCATTTGAAAACAGAAGAAACCTAGAATAGCAAAGGCGATTCTGGGCAACAAAGGCAAAACAGGAGGCACCTCAATTCTTGACCTGAAACTATACTACAAAGCCACAGTTATAAAATCAGCATGGTACTGCAAAGAAATAGACCTGAGGATCAATGGAACAGATTAGAAGATGCAAGCACTACTACAAAGACACTCAGCCACCTGATATTTGACAAAGGTGCTAAACATGTTCACTGGAAAAAAAGATAGCCTCTTTAATAAATGGTGTTGGAAAAATTGGCTTTCCACATGCCAAAGACTGAAAATAGACATATGCCTATCACCATATACTAAACTAAAATCAAAATGGATCAAGGATCTAAATATTAAAACAGAAACACTAAATCTACTGGAAGACAAAGTAGGTAAAAATCTTGGAGACATAGTGGTAGGGAGAGAATTCATGAATAAAACCCAAACCACATGGGAAACACTTCAAAGAATCAACAACTGGGATCTCATATTACTAAAAAGTTTTTGCACTTCAAAAGAAATCACCAACAGAGTGAAAAGAAAACCCACAGAATGGGAAAGAATTTTAGCCAACAATCCCTCAGACAAAGGACTTATATCCAGAACATATAAAGAACTGAAAAACATCAAACCCCCCAAATTCAAAGACCCTCTCCAAAAATGAGCATCAGAGATGAAGACACAGTTCTCAGATGAAGATATACAACTGGCAAATAAATATGTAAAGAAATGTTCACCATCACTGGTCATTCAAGAAATGCAAATTATAACAGCATTGAGATTTCATCTCACTCCAGAAAGAATAGCTGCCATCAAGAAAACAACTGGTAGCAAATGTTGGCGAGGCTTCGGGAGAAAGGAACACTTCTCCACTGTTGGTGGGAGTGCAGACTGGTGCAACCACTGTGGAGGTCAGTATGGAGATTCCTCAAAAAACTAGGATTGGGGCTGGGGATTTAGCTCAGTGGCATAAGCGCCTGCCTTGCAAGCACATGGCAGTACTGATTAAAAAAAAAAACAAAACTAGGATTGGAAGTTCCATTCAATCCAGCTATTCCCCTCCTAGGTATTTTCCCAGAAAACCTGAAAAGGTCATATCATAGTGATATATATGTGCACCCATGTTCATAGCAGCACAATTTGTAATAGCTAAATCTTGGAAACAACCAAAATGCCCATCAACTGTAGAGTGGATTAAAAAATATATATTTTTATACAATGGAATATTACTCAGCTATAAAAAGGATGATCTGGAGGCAACTTGAGAATATCCTGATTAGTGAAATAAACAAGACTCACATTAGTAAATATTACATTGTCTTTCTAGTGTAAAAAAACAATAAGAATGGACAGAATAATGGTATCCAAAAAGTATAATAGATATAAAAGTATAATAAATATAATAGATGTTGTAAAAGTGAAAGGGAAGGAAAGTGCCCTAAAGGATATAATGGTATGCATAGTGTATAAAATAGATGACCATATTACTGAGTTTGTTTTAGATCATTGAACAGAAGAGTTTGTACTGTCAATGTTTGAGTGTCTAGCCACTTTTTATGCTTTGACTTTGTAACTTTTACAACTATTGTTAACAAGATGTAATGTATCAACTAGTGATGTCATGATGTTAATTTTTTTGAACTCTGTAGTCAACATTTTCTTCTTGTTTTTTCTATTTTGTCTTAATTTTCTTTTCTTTCTCTCTTAAATTTTTTAAAAAACCTATGATGAATGTTTAAAATTTTAAAAATTATAACATCCAAAGGCAGATTTCCTTTCATCCCCTCAAAATGCTCCTAAAATGGAGAAAGTAAATGCTTATCTCCTTTTAACAGTACGAGACCATTACAGACAGAATTCGATTTAAGAATGATCTTCAAATGTTATTTGAAGATGAATTTAACTTGACACTAAAGAATAATTAAGATTCTCATTCTGAAACTGAAGATGATGGAAAACTAAAACAAAAGCAAGTAATAGAAGTGTATTCCTGTAACTTTTCAGTTTTACTTTTTTAGTACATGTTTGCAGTACAAAATGATCACATTCCTTGTGAGCAGTTGGCACATTTAACATAGTTTTCTCAAAAGCATCTTAAATCTCTTCCGTCCTCCCTCTATCTCTTAGCTCCCTTTCCTCTGAGAAGCTCTCTCTCCCTGCTTCCTATTTTCTTTCTTTTATTTTGCTCTTTATTACGCTTTGTGTTTCCCATGTAAGAGAAAAGATCGTATTTAAGCTTGCGTGCCTGATTTGTTTCACTGAACTCTGTGGCCTGAGGTGCATCCTCTGTGCTACAAATGACTCAAGCTTGTCCTTTTTTGTGGCAGAGTGGTGACCTGTGGTGTGTAAATACCAAATTCCTTTGTCCATTCCTCTGTGGATGGACAGAGGCCATTTCCAAGGCGTGGCTGCCGTGAGTTCTGCCACTGTAAACATGGGGTGCAGGCTTCACTGAAATACGATGTCGTTAACTCTTTTGGGAAGATGCCAGGAGAGGAACACCTGGGTGAAATGGAATTTCTACCTTTCGATGTCGAGGGCGTGTGCGCACTGATTTCCGCAGTGGTTGTACCAGTTTACACTCCCACCAACAATGTAGACGGGCACTTTCTCCCTGCAGCCTCACCAGCATTTGTTACTGGTTGATTTTTTAACGGTGGCCATTCTTTCTGGGGTGAGGTGGAATCTAAGTCTTGTTTTGATTTACTTTTCCTCACACTGAGGATTAAGGCTTCAGTGATGCAAGCGTTCATCCCCTAAGGGGATTAGAGGGCTCATCAGTCCCCTGCCCTTTTATATAACACAGGAAAGGCGGAATAATACTGAGAATCAGGCAAAGGACTTGGGGTCCAGCTTCTTTTATTTGTCAACAAACTTGGGTGAGTCAACAGTTCTGAACCACAATTTTTTGATCTCTAAAACTAGCACAATAATCTTTATATACATCCTGGAATTTTTGTGGGGGCACAAATGAACAATAATGTACCAAAAGTCCTTCGTAAACTATAAAAGCATAATTTGAACTCAAATGAAAGTTATGTTCCCCAAATATATGGCATCTCTGTTGTAAGAACTTTAATAGGGTCCCCTACATCAGTATGATTTGAATATGCATTTGCTTCTCTATTATAGGATAACAGCCTATAAGATTATTCATTGTTATATCTCCATAATGTGTTACATCTCTCTCTCTCTCTCTTTCTTTCTTTCTTTTTTTTGGCCAAATGGGTTCCTGAATATTTATTGAATTGAATCCATGCTAGAGGTCACTGACCTTCATGTGACTCAATTTTATAATGTGCATATTGGGAAAACAACCAACTCCCAGGAAGACAAGTCTGGGCAGCAGTGCCCAGAGCAGTACATGGGCATTTTCAGGAAAAACAAGTCTGTATTTTGGGTACTGGGGGTTGAACTCAGGACCTTGTGTTTATCAGGCAGGTGCTTACACCACCAGCTACATCCCTGGCTCTGGAAAAACACATCTTATGTTTGCTTTGTTTGGCTTTCTATTTAGAACTCTCTCCTTCCTTTCAAAAGCATACAGGCACCTTGCATGATTAAATATGATGTTAAGGAACAATTAACATCAAAACAAAATCGATCCCATTAAAATGACAAAGGATTCTGAAGAGCCTTCCAGAATAAGCAAGGCCCTCACTCGCTGCGTGTGAGGGGGTGAGTGAGAAAGCGCCATCACCCTCCGCGCTTCATTCCTTCCTCTGTGAGCAGGGCTTCGGAAGGAAGGGAAGTCGCCAGCTCCTCTCGCAGGCCAGTGGGTCAGATCAGATCTGCGTGTGCTCCCAGGGCTCCTCGGCTGTCCTCCCGGTCCTTGGCAGGCAGCCATGTAGGCAAGCGCTGGGAACGTGCCACCTTGGCCCCGACGGCGTCATGGTCTGAGCACCAAGCGTGCTTGAGGCAGTTGTGTCTTAAAAGCTCGCTGCGTTAATTGTTACAGGCCTGCAGAATTCCCTTGGAAAGATGTGTTCCAGCCTCATTAGAACCACGTTGCTTTATCAGGGTTTACAGTGAGAGGGCCAGGAAATGAATTATTGAGTAACTTCTTATTAACACAAAAGAAGTCTGTCATGCTGAATTATAAACTGCAGTCTGAGGCATCAGGTACAGGCTTCAGAAGTGGAGGACACAAAACTGCAGACGCCACCACAACCCGGAACGGCCAGAGCTCTGCAGACGGTGTGCTTCTCCGGCAGGCTGTTCACAGGCCACTTACACAGACTGAGAGTTGTTTACCTCTGTTATAGGCGACAAATAACGTGTGTAGGATCCGGCATGTCTCTGTGGAAGGAAGCCAGGCAGATCCAGTCTGCGTGCCGCTTCCCGCAGAAAGGCTTCTGTGACATGGGGGAGAAACCTGCCTTTCCAGCTGGAGAAATGGGGGCTCCACCGGGGGGAAAACGGCTCAGCCAGGACAGTGTGGAGGCCCACGCCGTCTCCCCCGGCCCGCTCTCCCCCAGCTCTCTTCCTGCTTTGCCAGGCAGCGTTTCTCCTGCGTTGCTTCCTGTAGCCATTAGACTTGGAAGGAGAAGTAGAAAAGACAAAATTTTCCCTCAGGCATAAAGCTGTAAAATGGAAGTGTTTCTCCGCCTTAATAAGCAAGGTCTCCCCAACGGCATTCACCCTTTGGGGCAGAGAAGAGAAACGGATGGTGTAAAATCTACACACAGGTGTAGGCTGAGGACACCCACAGCCACCCCAGCAGCCCCGACACTGGGCTCGCGGTGAGCCTGGCCCAGGAGGACATGAGCGGCAGCTCCCCGAAGGCCACCGGCGGGACAGGGGAGCCCTGGACCCAAAGGCTTCCAAAGCAGGGCCATTCTAATTGCTCAGACGGGCTTTGCCGGCCAAATGATCTCTGCCAAAACGACCCACTTTGCATAGTGCGGCCCAAAGACAGCTGTAGGTTATTCCGCAAAACCGCGGGCGGCCGCGATCCCATAAAACTTCATGGGCTCAAACAGGCCTTGGGCCAGACTGGGCCTCGAGGCCTTGGCTTGCTGACCCTTGGTGTGGGGAGCACAGGCTGGGCAAAGCAGCAGGATTCATGTTCTGAGTTTTAAAGTACTAACCAGAAATTTGTTAAACTCACTTCATCCTCCTATCTGGTTGCTGTCTTGCCGGTTCCTTTTTTTTCTCATGAGAATAGAGACAAAATTTTAGTTGACTGCCCGTGGGAACGCAGTCCTGTGACCTTCTCTCCGTGTAATTATCTTTCAAATGGAAGGTTGAAGTAGGTCAAAAGAATTATGACCTTCAATCTTTATCAGTGTCTTTTCTTTACTTTTTTATTTTGGTAGACCTCAAGCACTGTGTATTTTCAGTATTGGAATCCCCTTTGCAACTCTTAATTTCCACTTTTTAAAAAATCTATTTTATAAATATCTTCCAGGGCACCAGTTAGGTACTGGGCTATTTCTCTTTCTCCCATATGTTGCTCTGTACAGTGAGAAACTTGATTTTCATCATTAAAGTTCTATACTTATGGGGTTTTTAAAAAAGGATTTATATTAAAACCACCAGGGCTATATCTGGAATCCACAGCACCAAGACTTTCCATCTTAGTTTCCACACATAGGTCCTGGTTACACGGCCCTTTTCAGCCATATCCAAGTTCACTCTGGTAATTTGAAAATAAAGATTTCTCTGTGTATGTGTGTGTAAAACATATTTTACTATAAAACAGAACTTGTATGTGGCTTTATGAGGAAATACATAAGTCCTGTATGTGGAGCTATACATATATTTCTATATTTAAGAATAAATTAACTGTGATGATGGTAGAATAATTGCAGCAGCCTGCAGATTAGCAGAAAACCATGTATTAAAAAGTCCTCGAGAGACCTGTGGCGGACTAGCTGACGGTCAGCCTAAGTGGGAACACCCGGTGGGCGGAGCCAGCGTGGTGCTGGGTGCAAAGACCCCCTGAGGACTGGTGCCAACCGGTAGGAGACCGGGAAGGGAAGACGGTGCTGCCGACTCTCAAGGGGAAGCTTGTCACGCTGGCTTCCTCACGTGACCCTGGCTGTTTCCGTCTGAGGAGGAGCTCGGTCCTCGTGGTCACTGAAGATGCTGCCGTTCTCCTCGGGGGAGCTCTGCTCCTCCTCCCAAGCGTCACTTCCTGGCTGCAGCGCAGCTCCTTCACCCGCTGGCACAGGCTTTTTGGCTTCCACCGCTGACCTTGGGGCCTCCCCCGTGCAGAGCCTGATAGGCCCTTGTATGAGACATTGCTGTGGGGTTTTAGGCTTCCGGCTGGACTCGTGGGGGACTTTGTCGTGGGATCCAGGCCTCAGCTAGATTCTTTGGGTCTCTAGCGCACATACTAATCTCTTGCATTCTTTTGCATGTGACTTTTTGGGTGAGTATTATAAGTTGCTCCTATAAATTTATGTGTCCTGCAGTAAATCGATCCCTTTGCAAACCCTGACTACAACCAAGCCATAGAAGACTGTAGAGTAGCCAGATACGACGTCCTAGGGAGAAGGAATAAACAGATCAGAACCTGATGATTGGATCAAGCCATTTGCTAAATATTAAAGAGGAGAGGCCAAGAAGAGGGGAGAAGACAGCAGGCGAAAGGCAGAGAAAGCGATGGACCCCTAGCACTCGTGTGAGACTGAGGGACACATTAGTGCAGATGTGCTCTGGCTGCTGTGACTGGGGGGTGAACCCCAGAGACAGGAAGGGAAACCAGTGCCTGGCTGCAGATTTGCCTAAGGGATTGTAACCTCAGCTAGGTCAGAGGAAGGACTGAGGAGGTGAGCAGACATGTCTGGAGATCCAGTTTTGTGATGCTGAGGAGCTGGAAATGAGCTTTAGGGTCTGCAAAAAAGGGTGTGGCCTGGAGAAGTCTCACCCTTCCTTCCTTCTTTCCTTCCTTCCTTCCTTCCTTCCTTCCTTCCTTCCTTCATTCCTTCCATGGAACACCATGACCCCCCTCAGCTCAGACCCTTCCTTAGGCCTCAGGACAAGCCCCACATACAGGAACCACACAAATTCTGTAACAATGCCTTACAAAGGAGGCCTTCCCTCCTGCAGTCACTCCCTAAATAGACTGCATCCCAGCTGCACACCAGGACAGGTAAACCTAGACGTCACCCAGAGCCTTGAAGTTGTTCTTCGGCAGGTGCTGAAATTCAAGATTACCAGGCAGATCAAAGAAGAGAACAAAGAGAAAAACTGGGTAATAGAGACAGACCCACAGGTGATGCACAGTACACACTTTGCGGGGCTAATTGTTATATACTAAGAAGTTGATCCCAATGTGGATAATTTTATTAAAGAAGCAGATTCTAGGGGCTGGAGGTGTAGCTTGGTAGTGCAGCATGTGCTTTGCTATGGGTTCACTCTCCGGCATCCAAAGTGGAGGAAAAGAAGGGAAGAAGAAGAGGAGGAGGGAGACGAGGAGGCGGGAAGGAGAAGAAAGAGGTGAAGAGACAAGAAAGAATTAAAAATCAATGGTTTTTCTGATTTTGATAAATATAATAACTGTAATTCAGACTCAGTGGGTTTACTGGCAGATTAGACAATTAAAGAAGATTGGCTTAGAATCCAGGTTGATAAAAATATTCAGGTGGAAGTATGGGGAGCAGAAGGGTGGGAAATACAAAAGAAATCTTTAAATATGTGTGAAAAATGGAAAAAGTTTTAACATACACAAAATTAGAGTCCTTGGAGGAGAAACAAAATTCTCCCACATTGGCAAAATCTGAAGCCACAAATTCAAGAGATTTTACAAACTCCAGAAAAGACAGATTCACACCTAAGCAGTAAGAAAATTTAAAAAGGAGCCAATGAGAAAGATACAGTGATTCTCAGTGAATAACAATCAGGCTGACAGCTGATTTCTTCACAAAGCAATGAGGACAAGGAGACAATAGGATGGCGTCTTGGGGAAGAGGCAGACAAAGAGGAGACCAGATCACCTCTGAGCTCCCAGTTTACAGCCAGTGAAAAATCCCTTCAAAAGGGACGATAAGTTCTATATTTTTATGGGGGTGATAGTTTCAAGAAAGAGAGTTTGTTTTAAATTGCAAGTTGATCCTACAGCCTTGGGTTAACCCAGCCTGTCACTACAAACCAGGAAAGCCCTCTGCTAGCTGGTAAAGGGCTCTAATCCCTTAATCGATCCCCTTCTGGTGTCAAAAATTTTATATGCAAATAAAACTCTGTAACATTGGGGTATCTGCAAACAAGGGTTAATTGATAATAAGAAAACACAATAATGATGATGATAATCATAGCTGCAATTTAATTGATGAAATAACGTGTGCATGGTATTACAAAGAGTTTCATACATTATATTATTCTGTTGTTGCCTTCAAATCAAACTGAGCAAACATTACCCAACAGGGGAGGAGAGTGAGGCTTAGAGACATTTCAGATTCAGCTCACAATGACACAGCTGGCAAGGGACAGAGCTGAGACTCGAACCCGTGCCTCTCCAAAGGTGGCGATCTCCACCTCCACCAGTACCTGGCTCAGACTGGAAACTCGCTGGTTAGGACAAAGGAGATGGAGACATGTTTTCTTTCTATGGTATATAAACTTTAAAAATAGTTAAACCTATTTTCAAGTTTAAAGTATCAAAAGAAATGTATTCCTCTCCAGGCTGTTGATGAAACCGTGAAATATCCCAAGAGAGACTATCGGGAGACTCAGTAGGACCCCACAGGACTGGCCTAGTGGGAACCATGATCATCATATGCAGTGAGCGCTGAAATTTATTACAGAGAAGGATGTGCCATGAACCCCCTCAGAATTCTCCCCTCGCTTTGTACACTCATCTGGTCTCCCTGGCCGCTTTCTGCAGCAGCTCTGGTGCTCTCTCCTGAGTGTCTTTACAAGTGTAATAAATAATTCAGAGACTGCTGCTGCCGAATGGAGCCCAGCAGAAGGACAGGCTGGTAAAAACGCTGTCTCCTCACCAGGCTTAGTCACCTGATCTGACACTATGCAACTTCCGGCCCTTGCACAAAGCCCAAGGGACCATGAAACAGAAACGTTCTGAATGGACTTCGAAGACACAGGCAGCCAGGACAGAAAACTAAAGGCACAGCTCAGGGGGAAACCGCCCTAGAAGGTGAGGCCTGGCCCGGTCACCCCGGGCTCAGTGTTCTGGTCTCACACACCCCTGCGTAAGGACCCTCCGACTCCACACTCCTGTTGTTTTCTTGCTGTGTGAATTTAAGAAGTTCCTCGCTCTTCTGACCCCGGATGAGCCTTTCTGAACCTTCCACTTTGGTCTGCACAAAACAGTTTTTCTTCTCTTCCCTAGTTTTAAATCAACTTCAAAGAAAAGTTCAACTTTTTCTGGCTGTAGGAAATCCCAGGACTTTGGGGTCATGAATACCACATACCGATGGGTTCTACAGGAAGCAGGAAGTGGGGGGAACAAAGGGGCCCAGTGAGCCTAAAGGGGGAGAAGGAGCCGGGCTCACCATGGTCTCCCTTACTGACCTCTGTCTGTACGTTTCCCTCCCTGGTCCCTCAAGGCCATGTGGTGGGCAGGACTCAGTCTCCCAGCGACAGAGGACAATAGCCCAGCCCAGACCAAGCTGGAATCTCGTCCTAATTCCAAACCTCTGAAAGGCTAAGGTTTACCCAGGTTGGATCCCATTCAGCCAGTGGCCGGGAAGAGGGTACAATGTGAGCAGAGCTCCCACGGCTTCGGTTTGCACGGACCTCTGCAGACACCCACGTGCCACTGGGCCTGCACGGTGTGCTCTGCCCCGGGCCCTGCGGCCCTGGCTGGCCTCGCCCCTTAGCTCTGTCCACTTGCTGCTTCTCTCCTCTCTATTCCTTTGCCCCACTTGCTTCTCTTCTCACGCGGGTGCATCCCAGGTTCCACTTCAGGCTGCAGGGAGCAACTTGGCCTGCCTTTGGAGGCCGCGTGTCCCTGGGCAAGCTGCTTACTCTCTCTTGTGCCAAGCGTCCAAGTATAATGAAGTGAAGATGCCTGCCTCATGGATCTCTGTGATAATTGAATCAGTTAATGGAGTTAAATAAGTTAGTGGAAGCAAAGCATTTAGAATAGTGCCAGGGTATAGTAATCACTTAATCCTTATTAGGTATCGCAATGATTCCTCTTACCCATCCTATAACTCCAGGATACCAGACACACATGCGCGCGCACACACACACACACACACACACACACACATCCTTTTGGACTAAATATGTGCATATCCACACCCCAGCTGTGGATAGGCATATCTACAGATGACTCCCAACTTATTAATTTGACTTAAAATTTTTCAGCTTTCCAATGGTGCAAAAGCAGTCCATTCAGTAGAAATCAGATTTTAAATTTTGAATTTTGAGCTAGCCCTGGGATAGCAGTGTCATGAAAGTAAACCATGGGTTCTCCATGATCTATGCTATTGCTAAACTGGTGTTGAATAGGTTGGAAGTAGTAAATGCATTTTGGACTTAGGATACTTTCACCTTAGCATATGTTTGTTGGGATGCAGCCCTGCTGTAAGTTGAGGAATATATACAAAAATATATCACATTCTCTAAGCTATGTATGGAGCTGAGCATGGTGGCACACACCTGTCATCCTAGCACTCGGGAGGCTGAGGTAGAAGGATGGATCTGAGTTTGAGGCCAGCCTGAGCTACACAGCAAGACCATATCCAAAAAAAAAAAGAGAGATATATGTGGAAAGATACTTATTTCAAGAAATTGGCTTACCAGACCATATAGGCTGACAAGTCCCAAGATTTGCAGCTGGCACCCTGGAGGCCAAGGAGAGCTGCTGGTCAGGGTTGCCCAAAGCCCTGTGGTACGGGAGAGCAGTGGTGTAAGTTCCAGTCTGAGTCTGAAGTCCAGAACACCAGGTAAGCTGGTGGAATATGTTCTAATCGCAGGGCAAGAGAGGACCAATGTCCCAGCTCACTTCAGGTGATTGGATGGACCACCCACGCTGGTGAAGACAATCACCATAAACTCATAACTCACAACTCATAAATACACCCAGAACGTATTGGCAAAACATCTGGGCACTCCATGGCCCAGTCAAGTTGGCAAATAAAAACTAGACATTGCAGAGAGAACAAGATGATCATAACAGTGCTGAAAATCAAGATGTCTATTTAAACCACAAAGCTAATGTTTGTCTTTTATGTTACATGCTTTAAGAATTGTTACACATTTTGCCACTCTACCTTTGAGTCCATTTTTCCATTGCCTGTTCTGAGTTTGGCCATATGACTTGCTCTGGTCTTGGGGGAATTAGCAAGTGAGATGCAAACAGATGGCGGGAAACTGCTTCTTTGTCTCACTGTTTTTGCAACCAAGATTCCATGGGAAGCAGCCCCGGGCCAGTACAGTTGATGCTGGAAATACGTGGCCCACATGCCCAGAAGTTCCAGCTGTGCACTGGGCATGCAATTGGACCATTAGTGATTATCCAGTCAGCACAGATAATCTACAGACTCTTGAGGAAAAAAATTACAAGGTGTTCTCTTTAAACCAGCAAATTGTTTGGATGGTTTCTTATACCACACAGGAAAATGGATGCATAAATTGGTATCAGGAGTGGGGTGTGGTTGCAGATGTGGGCACTGAGTTTGGAACTGTCTGGGAAGCAAAAGCTGGGCATGTGGGGAGGAGGCAGCCAGCAAAGGCTGGAGAGATGAGGAGAGACAGAAAGCCCAGGGGAAACCACCACAGCAGGCAGGGGACATGGTGACCTGCATTCTGCCTTAGCGAGATAATTGCCTAAAGGTTGCCTAGGGTACCTTGAAAAACATGAAACAATAAAGCGAGTCTAGCCAAGGGGATCTCCGGAAGCGTGTTCAAAGAGGAAGCTGGGTGCATGCAGCTGTCTCAGAGAGCTGGGGAAAGATGCACAGCTGTGTCTGCAAGCAGAATTTAAAAGAAACTCAGAGACACTGGAGTCACAGGCTGCAAAATAAAACTGCTTCACAGTTTAGCCTCTCCAGAGGGCCCAAGAGTCTCCAAGTGAGAAACAGCCTCAGGGTAAAGAACAAACCAGGACGCGGCTGTCAAATTTGTAGGGTGAGGCCTCTGAAATACTGAATTTAAGGTGATGCTCGGTGACCCTCCTCAGCGAGACCAAAGGGCTCCTAAGGCCCTAAGGCGCATCCCAAAGAAGCCTGATCACAAGAGTCAGTCAGGAAAGGAAGGCTTTGGTGGAGAGAACAATAGGCCACTACCAAGTTTTCAAGAGTTGTGTCAGCCAGAGATTAGACTGAGAGAGTTCGGAGTGAGAGGGGCCTCTCCACAGCCGAGTCCCAAGGGGCCGGAAGCAGTCCGAAGGCCACTGAACCACAGACTCGGCCACTTCTCACCCAAAAGAGGGAGTGCAGAAGGGCTCTGTCTCCCTAGCACAGGCCGAGCTCCTTCTGCTGGGAGCCCTGGTGCCCTCTCCCCATGCCCCAGCCGGGCCCTGGGCTCCTGCACCACCTCTGCCTGTAACCACTGTGTTCTCGAGTCAGGGAGTGTCCTCCTGGGCCCCTGCTTTGCATTCACCAGGAAATTTTAAAATTGGTAAGAAATTCTGGCTTGATATAGTGGTACATATCTGTCATCCTAAGAATGGGAAGCTGAGGCAGGAAGACCTAAAGTTCAAGCCTGGGGAACTTAACAAATTGGTCTGCTCTGGAAATAAAATCTAAAAGGGGAGGGAGGCTTAGCACAAAGGCACTGAGTTCAGTCCCTAGTACAGAGAGAGACAGAGAGAAGAGACAGAGACGGAGGACAGGAGGGAGGGGGAGAGTGAGCAGGAGGGTGAGGGGAATGGGGGAAGAGGGGAGGTGAGGGAAGGAGATATTTAAAACAGTGAGTTTTAATATTCTGCCCATTCTCTGATGGTGGAAAATAGACGTAAACAAGGGGGACCCACATGGCCATAAAGCTAAGAGGAGACGCTGCGTGGCCTTGAGTTCTCTCCTGAGCCACGAGTAAAGCCACAGAAGCGCTGAGCCTGGAGTCCAAGGTCCTGATGGCGCCCTGTGGCACCGGGTCTCCTGTGACCCAAGGCTGGGAGCAGGAACCTCTCGAGCACCCCAGCTTCCAGCAGGGGGTGGGTGTCACTGCTGAGAGGTTTCCATGACTCACGATGTCACTTTCCTGCTTGTAGAAAGGCCTATGGCAGCAGGCACAGGGAGGCGTGCGCTGCATCCTGGGAGCTTTCTGGGCCCCGGGGTCCCAAAGGCACTGCCACCCTCACTGCATGGCTTCCAAGGTCCCCAGGGGCTGGAGTCCAGGGAGCAGGCCGGAAGAGGCAGTGGACGCAGGCGAGGGTGAGGGATGCGATCCTCCTGCCTGGGGAAGGCAGAGCTCGGTCACCTGCCCTGGTCACCGACAGGAGTCCTGCCCAGGTGGGCGCCAGGAGCCCCGGTGTGGGGGGGAAGCAGGGTCGTGGAGGTGATGGCAGCTGGGGCATCTGACGACCATGTTTCAAAGTTATCGTGACAGTTGTTAGATGTGGTACAGCCAACAGATACAGTCAGTGTGTAAATTTTAAAACACCCACACTGCCATCAACCTCCTCGAAACCCTCCCCCTGGCTCCGCACACACTGGTCCCTCTGTCCCCACCACGGCCTGCAGCAGCTCCGAGAGCTCACGTCCAAGGGTCTTAGCTGCGCTGACCCGGCTTCCTCCATGTCCTGAATAGATGCTAAACGTTTCCCTTCCCCGGTCACTCTGACCTTGCAGAGGAGCCAAAAGTCACACGGTGCCAGTCCGGTGAATAACGGGGATGGGGACCCAGCATCGTGTTTTTACGAGCTGCCTTTCTGCTGGATGGTGCTCAGCAGTGGTATTCACCACATTTTTTATCACACTTTGTAAAGACACCCAGGGAAGAGCTGGTGCAGGAAGCAGTAAGAACTGTGGTTCTCATAAGTGTGCTCAGAGCCAGCGGGAGCGTCCCGAGGGGCATTGGTGGCAGTGTGTCTTTTCCTGTAATAAAATTTTAAAATTTGAACATTCACTGTGTATTTAGATCACACTATATTTTTAGCATTGGAACTAAAATAACTAGAGTGAGTCAGACCCCAGCGTCTAAGGCACATCAGCGCGCAGGGCTCGCAGAGGGGAGAATCTAGGTTCCTGCCGGAGTCCAGCTGCGGCAGGGCTAGGGTTTCCTAAAGGTGGACAGGGAGTCGGCGAGTGAGAGACAGAAAACACTGCACACCAGTCTGTGAGTGAATCTGAATCCGCTTTATTTTTTAGAAGCTGGAATATATATTTGCTAACCTTGGCAGCAACCCCCAGCCCCAAGTAGGAAGCGCCCCAGGCCCAGGGCCAGGCAGAGACAATCCCAAGCAATAGGTATCAATTAACAT
>PVLA01007419.1:20330-105568 GCA_004027455.1 Hydrochoerus hydrochaeris | reverse complement strand
GTTATGCCACCGGCCGCCTAAGACAGGCACAGGACCAATTGCTGTCCTGCAGGCCCATGACGGGTAAGGCCTGGTTGGGTACATGTGAAGAGTCCTTGACCTAAGACAGGCGCTGTCCTCGCAGGGACTGCCACTCCCATAAATGATAAGGAAAGCAATGTAGGGAGCGGCATAATAATCTCACACATCTCTTCCTCCTTCGGACTACGTCTGCGTCTGCTTGCATTTCCCGGGCTGACTAAATGTCAAGATTAAAATGTTAATTGATACCTATTGCCCTGAACCTGGGGCGCCTTCTGCTTGGAGTTGAGGTCAATTAACACCTATTGTTTGGGATTGTCCCTGCCTGGCCCTGGGCCTGGGGTGTTTCCTGCTTGGGGCTGGGGGTTGCTGCCAGGGTTGGCAAATATATATTCCAGCTTCTAAAAAATAAAGGCGGATTCAGATTCACTCACAGACTGGTGTGCAGTGTTTTCTGTCTCTCAATCGCCGACTCCCTGACCACCTTTGGGAAACCCTAGCCCTGCCGCAGCTGGACTCCGGCAAGAGAGAGAGAGAGCCTGACGCTAACTGATGATGGATAGGTTAGCCTATCAGATCCTGGGACCATATCTCTTCCTTACTAGCTTGGCCTAGACCCTTCTCTTGCCCTCCCTTTTGGGAAGCAGCAGAGGGCTCAGTGGAGCAGAATCTGTCTGTCTGGGTTGTGGGAGACAACCTTGCTTCTTCTCGGCCTGTTTGCTCTCAGGCCCTGTTCCCGACTGAGAAGGACCAGGCCATTTTGGACGGAAGCTCTGCACAGGTGTACCAGGTTCCCTGCGTGCTGGCCAGTAGATGATCCCTGGTTTCTCAGGTTACAATTACCCAGCACAAGCCTTTGGGCCACCTGAAACCACTGAAACAAGGCTTCTCCAGCAGTCTGCCTAGCAACCCTGGGATAGTGCCAACCCCTCCCACAGCAAAATGGCACCTACCAGATCATTGGAGTCCTGGGGAGGGTTGTAGGATGGGAAGGTGAAGGGCAGCACTTCCTTGGGTGACACTGACAACCAGCAAGAACAATCCTTCTGACTGGTTCCTGACTGGTGGTACTTGCAGGGATGCTTGTCTATGGGTGAACAACACAATAGTTTTTCAGGAGTCTTTTAATGTGAAACTACTATGTTTTAGTTGTAAATTTATCCCATACCATTTCAAAAGGAATATTCCTGTTTATCAACATATATACACGCACACACATTCACACATATATTTCCATTTTTAGTTTCCTGTGTTCTTTACCTCAACCTACAATCCAGTTTTTTAAAAGAATATCCCATTTTGCTCCCAAAGACTATAATTCTTCAAAAAAATTTTAACAAGTATTATATATATTAATGGAGCTCAGTATCGTGTTTCTATATATGCATACAGGATACACCAATTGAATCCAAATCATTAGGAACCAGTATTCTACTTTGTGGTCCACCCAAAACTTTAATTTTAGTTAAAACAGCTGTTATGAATTCAGCAAATAAAAACATTAAATTACGAAATTTTTATAGATAGCCACACATGATTTGTGAATACATGTCACTTTTTTTTGGTAAAAAACTTCAAAACTAGAAATAAAAATAACATAGGAGGAAATAAGGAATAAAAAATGCTAAGAAATGTTTTGGGAAACAAAATATGCATCTGGACACTGGTAGAGGAAAGGGTGTAGGGGTTCAGCTGTTGCTCAGGGAGAACAGGGGAATCTGAGTGGATCAGGGCTCGGGCCAGGCAGGGAGGAAGGTCCCAAAGAAAGCAGGGCCTCCTGTGGCCTTGCATATGAACCCTGGATTGGAAGTACATGGTGATATGGTTCTTGGGCTTCCACTGGGAGTGGGCCTCCAACAGCCCCAGCCAACCTGGGCTTTAGAAGATTGAAATTTCTTTAAACAGCAAAAACAGTAAGAGATTTAAAAGCTTTGTATACCAGGTACAGACCAGGAAAACATCAGATTCCGTCAGTCCATCAGAATATATAAATCACTACTGGCCTCTAATAGCAAGAGGAATAAGGGTTCCATACAAGAGTGGAGCCATGCCAAACTCTATCAAGTGTATGACTCTGGTGTCTGTTGAACTTGTTTATTATTAGCTGGACAGGTGTTCTGGCCAAACTTGGAATGGAGATCTGATTCATGTCCTGAGACACGTAGGGTAACACCACCCGGAGATATCCATGTCCTATTCCCCAGAACCTCTTAATATGTTAATTTACATGGTAAAACGGACTTTGAAGGTACAAGTGACCAGGTTAAGCATCTTGAGATGCTTGCCGTGCAGAGCTAAGGTGGGAATGCTCATCCCTTCCACAACTGTGTTATCTAGGGGGGCCTGATGAAATCATAGGGTTTATGTAGGAGGGAAACAAGAGCATAAACCTGAAAGGGTGATAGAATGACTGATTATCATAGTGATGCGAGGAAAGGCCCTGAAGATGCAAGTGGCCTTTAGAAGCTGGAAAAGGAAAGGAAACACATCCTCTGAGGCCTTCAGAAGGAAGCAGCCTGCTGGCACCACGATTTCAGACTTCTGGACTCTAGAACCATGACAAATAAACCTGTGTTGTTTTAGGCCACTGAATCTGTGACGGTTTGTTACAGAAGTAACAGGAAACTAACACACATGACTTATGGAAACATTTATGTCTCCACAGCCAACTTCATTATAAAGAAACCTCAAGGGCTGAAGGATTCTGGGCCTCAGCATCACTGAACATCTCAGCTCTATCTTACCTTGCATTGATGATTGTCTTACTTGATGGAGCTTTTGTAGTATACCCTCTCTATCTAGTTTACGGACAGCTGCTAGTATTTTGAGTAATCGTCGCTGAAGCATGATCTGGAATTGGAGAGAATAATGATTTCAAATTACGAATTGATACATGCTCATTTGCATTCAACCTCATTCACTTTTGCCAATCACAACCAAGAGCTGAAACCACTACTCTAAGAAAGAATGTAAGTTTTTTTTTTTTTTTTTTTTTTTTGGTACTGGGGATTAAACTCATGACCTCATGCTTGCCAGGCAGGTGCTTATGCCACTGAGCTACATATCCAGCTCCAAGAATGTAAGAATGTAAGAGGTGTGTTGCCCAAGACCAGGGCTATAGGGACTATGGTCTAGTCAATGGGCCCATTCTGGATTAAAAAAAATCAGAGTATCTTCAATCATGGTCCCACACAATATATGAGCTCTGAGGTTCTCTTATTTCAAGAATGGAAAGAATACCTTCTTTGTTTTGCATACATCTAAGTAGTAATGCTTCTACTGTGCTTTTCTCTGGGTTTGGGGACAAACTACATGGGTGATTCTATAGAGACAGGGCTGAGGCCCAAGCACTATACTGATTCACACTACTGAGATTTGCACCCAGAGCTTTGCTGTGCAGGTGAACACTGCTATAACAGAGGTGGGGTGGGAATGCTTATCCCTTCCACAACAAGCACACCTTTTTCTTCTCTACAGAACTCTTTTATCTAACACATTAAGTGGCTAGTTTGTGCTTGGGGGAGACAGCGAGGTGCAAAAAAAATATTCTGCTTGCAGGGGCTGATATTCAAAATATAGTGGGTATAAAAGGGAGACAATGAACCCTTTCAAGAATAAAGACGGTAAATATCACATGAAAATCAAAGAGGGTGAATGTACTAGGGCTGGCTGAGGCGCTGGAAGGGGAGGATCTACCTGCATATGCAGGGAGGGTGAAGGAAGACCTCTCTGAGGACACTTGATAGCAGCCTGGAGTGACAAGGGGACAGGATGATGATGGGAAGATCTTGGAAAAAGAGTTCTGAGCACAGGAGCCAAAGGTTCTGATCCAGGGACAAAGGAAAAAATGTTCAAGGGAAGAGAAGAATTCAATGTGGTTTTGCAGCTGTGATTAAAAATTGCATTTTATTCTAATTGTGATGGCAAAATTTTGAAAGGTCATAGATGGGAAAAGGTATGGTCATTTCTACACTTTGCAAATCCTCTGCTGCTGTTTGGGGGACCTATAGCTGTGGTCCAGGGAAGAGCTGCTGGGCTGTGGCTGTAGCTGGACAGACAGCAGGGAACTATTGGGTTAGGGACCAGCACACAGAACTGACGGACTGCCATGGCACATGAGAGAGACTGAGGCATCACTCATCTCTGAGAACAAAGCACAGAATTTTGGGTAACACTTTTGCCAGGTTGGAGGGCTTTCTGAAGGAATAAAGTATTCCCAACAGTGGCCCAGGCTCTTGCTGGTGTTAGGACATGGTCAGCAGCCATGTCTTCTCCCTCAGAGCACAGCTTTGTGCTACTTCTGTCAACCACTTTCTGTCCTCCCCAAGCATCCTGTGGCTACCCCTACTCTGCACAGATATTATGACTAGTGAGCTCAGCAACACTATCTTTACAAGGTTTGGAGGTTGCTGGGAAGGTTACTGACACAGTGGCATTGGCATCTGCAACCTGAGAAAGCGGCCTGAAAGACAACTTGCAACCCACACCACTAGAATGCCTTATATACACTCACTTATTTAATCTTCACAGCAACCCTATAAAGGGTCTAAGACAGGTCTAAGCTTTATCTTTAGAGTTCAGATGGGGAAACCAAGGCACAGAGGTTATGCCACTTGTTCAAGATTAGAAAGCTCATAAGAAGCAGCACCAAGAATTAAGCACAGGGAATATCAGTCACCAGAGCCCAGATGTCATAGTTTGAGTCTGGAACATTGCTCAAAGGCCCATATTCTGGCAGCTTGGTTGCCAGCCTGCAAGACTACTGGAAGATGGTGGAACCATTAAGTAGGTGGTACCTAGTGGGAGGAAGTGAGGTCACTTGGGGTGTGTCTTTGAAGGGGATATTGGAACCCCAACCTTTTCCATCTCTCTCTTTGCTTCCCAGCCACAATGAAGTGAGCAGCTTGCTCCACCAAACAGTCCTCACTATGATGTTCTTCCTCACCACAGGCCCAAATAAGCAAAGCAAACTGACTATGTACTGAAACCTACAAAACCATAAGCCAAAACAAACTTTTTCTCCTTTTTAGTTGATTACCTCAGGTATCTTGTCACAGTAACAAAAAAGATGACAAACACACTGAATCTTAACCACTGTTCTCCCTTGCTTTAGGTGTGCTCCTGCACCCTAGGGAAGCCACACTTTAGGGATGAGAACTCTATAGGTAGCATTAGGAGCCAAAAATACCCAGGAGATCCTGCTTGCAAAGATTGTCTCTTGGAGGAAAGGTGGACTTGAGCTGGCCTACAAGACAGGAATGGACCCACAGAGCAGAGATGGAGAGGCGTTTTAATTGAAGGGTGAGAGTGGAAACACAAGTTCCTAGTAGGGAGTAAGATGAGGAAGAAGGTGAGGGTGAGGACAACATGAAGAATGGTGGGCAGCTGGGAGGTGTGACAACAGCCAGACAGAGGGCTCCCTTCCACCCTGCAGTGATGCTAGAGATTCTGAGTCTTTACTTTATCCTGATCTTAGGCAGCCTCAAAGATGTGGTCCATGGGAGACTTGAGTGGGAGTGAAGCCACCGCAGAGACATGGCCTCTTTGAAGGGGAAGCTGTAAGCCTGATGTCAGGGACAAGAGTCCACTGGAATTCTCAGCTGTTCTCTCTGCAAACAACTGACCCAAACCGCATGTTTCAGAGTTATCATGAGAACCCAACAGAATCAAAGGCACGTGACCCCTAACGTGTACGTGGATGTTCACAGCAGCATTGCTCATCATCGAATGACACTGAAAACAGCGGGGCTCTCTGTCAATAATGAACAGAAAAGAAAACGTAGTCTACCCAAAGAATGGAATATTACAGAACAATGAAAAGAAATGAAGTATTGATACATGCTGCAACACTAACCAACTTGAAAATATGTCAAGTGGAAGAAGCCAGTCACAAAAGGCATGGATTTATGTGAAATGCTCCTGAAGGCAAATCCGTAGGGATGGAAGGTGGATTAGTGGTTGCCAGGGCTGGGGAAGTAGGGAATGAGGAGTGACCTGGCAATGGTCCTGAGTTCCTTTTGGAGGTGATACAAATGTCCTAATACTACAGTGATGATGGCTGCAACTCTCTGTGGACATACTAAGACCTATTCAGCTGGGCACTTTTTAAAGGTGATTTTTATGGTAGGTAAATTGTATCTTCACAAAGATGTTATTTAAAAAAAAAACTTCAGTGTTTGATTTCCTGTGCTGAATGACTAAAAAATCCTAGCTGAATCTCTGGAAATCACTTCTAAAGGCCCTCACTTTGCTGAAACTTACCTTGTACACTGCTTGTTGAAATTTCCTTTGTGCTCTGAACCTGTTGAGCCAATTATTATTAACAAGTGGGTCAAAATTAGGCTGCAAATCTATGGTATTCTGTGAATATAAAACATAGGCACATTTCAGATTTAAATTTAACACCTGGCATAAGCGTTTAATAAAGATGTTTTACAGTTTGATCCCAGATCAAGTTACTATTAATCTGTTCTGCCATTTAGCGAGCATTTACTAAGTGCTTTTAGTGTACATAGTATTATGAGGAATGTTTTTGAAATTGGAAACCAAGAGCAGAATATTTCAGGTTTAAGAAACTTACAGTCCAGTTAGGGCAGCTCACCAAATGCCCGTGACCCAGGGTAGAAGAACAGGGTCACAGGGAGATCAGTCCCTAGGGCAGAGGTCAGCACTGCCTCCAGAGATGAGGGCAGTAGACTGAGACCCCAGCTAGAAAGGAGGCTGCTCTGCTTGGCCCTATGTGTCCAGTGCCAGCAGCCCTTATGTGAGCATCCCAGTGTGATGGCCAGGGGACACCTGAGGACGGATGAGTGCTAGGGTACAGCGAGCCCCCCAGAGCCCCAGGGCCTTCAGGTGTTTGGGCAGGGAGACAGCCTGATAGAAGTTACGGCAGTGACTCATTTGCACACTGGTGGGCTGTAGAGGAGTGGGAGGAGGAAGAGGAGGAGGAACAGAAACCTGCTGGGCTAGTCGAAGGTGAGACATGAAAGTGGGACTTGGTGATAGCCTTGTCGGGGAACGATAGGTGGGACTTTGGGGTGTAACCCAATGAGAGGGAGAAGAAAAGAGGCAAGAATGATTCAGGTATGGTAAACCCAAAGTGAGGGTGATGGAGTGGGAGAGGTTACAAAGAACTATTTTCACTGCTATTATTAAAAGTTGGAGTTTTAACCCAAACCATCCCATGAAAGAACATCAGGGAGAATGGCTACTATTGCCATTTCATATTTGAGGACACTAAGGCATCATGGCTCAGGGGCTTGTCCTGAGTCCCACATCTGTCACAGAGCTGGAGCTGAACTGTGGCTTCTGTCTTGGGACCTTGCATTCCTTCCACTAAAGGGTAGGAGAGAGTAACAGAGGTCAGGGGCTCACCTTGGGGACCTGCAGGTGGGCATGGAGACCAAAGAGAAACAGGAAAGAAAGAGCAAGCAGAGTAGTGTAGAGGAGGATCCCAGGAATGTGATGCTGCCAATTTCAAGGAAAACATTAATTACAAGTTCTGATACTTGATTTGAGAAGAGAATGTACAGTAAAAACAAACAAACAAAAACCTGCTACCGAGAAGTAGTCAACACGATCAGATATTTCTTGGTAAAGGAATATCTATAACATCGCTTAACATTTTAAAAAATAAGCATTTAAAGAACAGCCAAGTATTAAAAGTATAAACAAAGGAGTCACTTACCTCTTCTAGATTGCGAACAACCCGTTTATGGTTAACTTCTGTTTTGAGTCGCTGAAATTCCTCTTCCGGTACAGGATCCCCTCTATCTAGCTGGGTTTTAATCATCAAAAATATTAAAGTTGAAGAAAATAGCATACAACTTTATTTCACTTTAACACTGATAGAAACCCACTGAGCTATCGGTCAAACCTACTCCTGGAGCCCTGGATAAGAGTGGTAAAGACACTAAGAGATCATTTAATAATCCCATTCCCGGTTGAGATACGGGGAATTTTTATAGAAGCAAGTGCTCAATACCTTTTAAAAAATATATCTGTATATAATCAGAGGGTAGTGTCTCTGGAAATCACTTCCAGTGCACTTAAAATTCACAAGAAGGATTTTATGAAGTCACATAATTATGGGAGAATGTACATTAAGATTTCATTGAAAAGAACCATAATGCCCCAGCAAATTTTTAAGCTCCTTAGAATTATCCAAATGTCAGGTTTTAACAAAAGGCATGTGGTGATTTCTCCTCTTGTCTTGGTAGTAGACATGCTGCAGATTGTATTAGCTTTTGACTGTCTACGGACTCTATTCTTAATTTGTTGTGTGACTTTGAAAACTAGCATGGGTCATGGGTATCCTGTTCATAGCCATTTTTAAAGTCTTAATTAGAAGAAATTGATTTTGATCACATTAACATACTATCCAGAAATAAGACAGAACTATGGTCAGAAGGGGGGGGGAAGCTGTCTAGCATGGATTCATATGTAGCAGGAAGTTGAGTCTGAGAACTCAAGTTCACAATTCAGATTTCATGGGGGAAATGGTCCAAGAGTAAAATAAAACAGGCAACTTAAAGAAAGTTTTGCCAAAAATTGTTTACTAGAGTAAAGAAAAGGAATATTTATCACACTTTCATAGAAACTCTATGTACGATAAATATTTTAGAATTTAATGTTATCTTACTGCCTCCCCTGAGTATAAACTCATCCTATCATCCCGGAGGGTCTATGCCATCCAGCTGTGACACTGACTCCTCATGTAAGACCTCTTTTTCTCAGTTTTCTGCCATATACTTCAGGTCTCCACATGTTCCTGTCACTAGGTCACTTGCCAGGGACCATCTGCTGGACAAAGTCCCTTGAATACACAACATAAGCACCCAGCACACTTGGGCTCCCAGGTTCCCAGGCTCCAGGACTGCCCGGGCGCCTGCTCCTTCTTCAGCTTCCCAGTAAGTGACGTGCTTGAGCTGACCACTCCTGTCCTGTACACGCTGGCAGTCACAGCCTTAAGGCTCCCAGTGGCCTGGTTATGGCACATCTGTCTCACCTTCTTTTTATTAAACGGTTTAAAAACAGAATTTCATTGAGGGTTTGATAGAAAATATTTAATATTTTTTTCAAAATAACCTGCAAAGAATCAAATCACATAGAGTTACATTTAAATAACAATCTAGTACTTGTCTTTTTCAAATGTGAAGATTTATCAGTGTAATAATTTTATATTCTTCTGTTTTATGAAAAATAAAAACATGACAAATTTATCCAAACATCTGGTTTGTACTCCAAGTGGAAGAAGAAAATGAGACATCTAACAAGACGTGTGTTTTTTTCTAATCCCACCTAGCCATGATACCAAGCTAGTTAGTCTCTCTTAAACTCGCACTGCTAAGCTTCATGATCTGTTAGGGGGTGAATTGTGTCCCCACAACTCATATATTGATACTCTGACCCTTAGGACCTTGGCTTGTGACTGTATTTGGAGGCAGGGTCTTTAAAGAGGTGGTCAGGTTAAAATGAGGTCATATGACTGGTGTCCATGCAAGAAGAGGAGATTAGGACACAGACACACAGAGATGATGGCACCTGGGAGGCAACAGGCAGAACTGAGAAGAAATCTGCCCTGCTGACACCTGAACCCTAAAGCAGCTTCCTGTTGTTTAAGCACCCAGTATGTGGAACATTCTTACTGCAGCCTCAGCAGGCTAAAACAGTCTGCGATGATTCTATGAGTCCTATCCATTAAGCCCAAGCCTCTCGTATGTGGCGTCCTGGCTGAGTCCTTTCTCTTCTCATTTGTATCTTCCCTGTGCTTCTGTCCCTATGGACTCATCTCCAGTCTTCTCTGCACCTGCCCTGCTGTACTAACCTTCTCCACACCATGGTCCACGATAAGGCTCAGATATTGTACAGCTCCACATCTTCTGACCCTGAGCTCACCGACACAGCCTTGGTGTTCCTGGTGTGGCCCTACTTCCCTCAGCCAAGCTGCCATTCTCTGCTCAGCCCCTTTGAGTATCTTTGATCTGGTATTGGCTCTGGTGTGGCTCCCAGGTATGTTTCTGGGCTTCACTGATCTCTGTGCTCTGCAGAACATGGGACACGAGTACCTCACAACCAGAGTTACAGCCTAAATTTGAGTCATTCCCTCCATATGACTGACTTTATCCTGCCACTAATTTTCAAAATTGTGCCATGAGTTCGCTTTTTTCTCTGGCTTCTGAATCCTCCACACTGCACAGGACAGGTCTCCTGTAATATCTTTGGTTTTTAGTTAACTTGTCACCAGTCTCCATCCTTCCCAATGTCACTATAAATTTTTTCTCTTGACTTGGCATCTTGTATACAAAAGGAAATGTCCAATTAGTAGTCATTCTGACCTTATAGTTGGTGTAGATTCTTTGCTGCTCCTCAGTAAGCTCCTTTCTAAGTTTGAAAGACATAGGATCTTTCCCAAGGTGCACCTGCCTGGGGAGAAAAAAGTTAACTTCCAGAACCTGTTAGAAAACATAATCAGCTGTAGGATGGAGTGTATTTGCTATATTCTGGAACAAAAATGGGATGTTGAGGTACTAGAGGAAGCACCTTTGGGGAGAGAAGTTGTAGAGGCCCTAGAAATATCACTAAGGTGAACAATAGCCCCTGTAAAATGAAGCTAACCCTCTACAACACACACCAAAATATTTATGAATAAAAATTTGGATGCTTAACTTCATTAGTCATTAAGGGAGTGCAAATCAGAGCCACATGATATATCACTACACATCCACTAGGAAGGCTACAGAATAATGGTACTTTTAAAACAATGGAAAGCAACAGCCATTGAGAAATTGTGGTTTTATATGTCCTTCTCATTTCGTGTTTCTCTAGGAATTTGTATTGTTGACTTGTTTTGGTTTGTTTTTCCCTCTAATACTGAAAGGCTAGGTATGCATGTAGAGACTTATACATGTGTAGAACTTCTAAACAGTTTATGAGAATTGATTATAGTCATTGTAAAAAAAGAGAGACGAAAAGAAAGTATTCTAAAGGATATAACTGCATGTATGTTTGAGTGTGTAGGACTGATGACCATAATACTAAGTTTTTTGTTGGATAGATGAACAGAGCTGATCGCAGTCTCACTGTTTAAATGTCTACTTAGTATGCTTTACTTCTGTAACTTGAACAGCTACTTCTAGGAGGAAAATATGTAATTGTCAGCTAGTGATTTCTTACTGGGTTTTGGTTTTGGTTTTTTTTGAAATGTATTATTTCTACCCTCTTTCTGTTTCATTTTTTTTCTCTAAATAAAATTAAAATTAAATTTAAAAAGATTCTACCTCAAAAAAAAAGAGAGAAACTAGAACCTTCATATGTTGCTGATAAGAATGCAAAATGGTGCAGTAACCATGGGAAAGTTTGGAGGCCACTCAAAAAATGACCAATGACAGAAGTTCTGAGAGAACTGAAACATGTTCACACAAAAAGTTGAATATAACTGTTCATAGCAGCATTACTCACAAAATTGGAAACCACTGAAGTGTCCATTAACTGATACATGAATAAACTGAAATGTGTAATACACATACAAGGGAATATTATTTAGCCGTAAATAAACAGAAATGAAGTACTAGTCTCTCTCCAACTCTCTGCCTCCGAGTGACTGATTGATCAGAGAAACACAAGCTGAGATGATAGCTATTGAAGTAAAAATAACTTAATGCCTATAGTGTTTAGTGTTTCATTGACTTTGCAGGCCTAAAGCTGGTAGTCTGACCATCTATTTAGATGATAACAATATGTAAAATAGCATCATGGGGGATCTCTTTCTGAAGGTGGTAGCCATTGTTAATTCCTTATTACCTTGTTTTAAAGTCTTGTATCATTTTCATAGTTTGGTTTTATTCTGTCTTGATTGATTTTATTGTATCTGATGGCATGGGCAGCTATTTCAAAGATAACAAGGTATATTATGGTAGCCATTTTGGATTTACTATTATCTTGTTTGGAAGTTGTGAATTGTGTTCGTTGTTCTGCTTTTATTGGTTATATTCTGTTCTGTTTTGTTCATTTTACTATGTCTGATGGAATGGGCAGCTATTTTGAGACAACAAGAGGAATTATGGTAGTCATTGTTGATTTCCTATTATCTTGTTTTGAAATCCTGTATCGCTTACACTGTTTTGTTTTGATTGGCTTTATTCTGTTTTATTTTGCTTGGTCTTATTCTCTTTAAAATAAAAAAAGAAATGAAGTACTAATACATGCTATGATGTGGATGAACATTGAAAATTTGGTAAGTGACAGAAACCAGCCATAGAACCACAAATTATATGATTCCAGGTATAGGAAAATCCTGGACAGGCACTCCACAGGTAAAAATGGGTAAGTATTAAGGAATGGAGAGAATGTCAGTTAATGGGCTGTACTATCAAATACTTTAAAAATATGGAAAAGATTCCACTTGGATCACAGAAGCATAAGAATTTTCATATCTGAGTTTTAACCATCAGATTCCCTGTTCCCATCAGCTGGGCCCCCTAGAGAACCCCCCTGGGCCACACAGCACAGGGCTCAGGGGCTAATGATGGGATGAGAAGTGATAAGGTGAAATGTGGGGTGTCTGAGCCACCTCAGACCTGCCATTGAGAGTATTTGTTAGGGGTGTTTCTAGCTACGGTGGTTGGCAGGGATCAGGGTCCCTGCCCCTCTCAAATTCACTCCAGTTCTCCACTATCATGTCACACTTAAGGGAACAACATGGCTTGGTCGTGTTAATTTATTCCTAATAGAAACTTATTCTGAAATAGAAAAACCAGTGGGAGGGAAACAGTGATCAAATTTGCCAAAGGGTGTAAAAAATCATTACTTCTCATGCATAAAAGATAATCCCTTAAAACAATCATATTGCTATTCAATTCAAATAACTGCTCAATATTTACCATTTAAGGTGATTTTCCATCTCTTCATAAGTGCTTTGTCTGACTTTCTGTTCAAAGAGCGCCTCTTTCATCTGTCTTGTTTTCGACATCTCAGTGCCTTGGTCCAAAACTGAAGGCAGGAGCAAACAATGATTATCCCAGTAATCAAATCAGAATCATTTGCTGAGACAAAAAACATTTTTAATGATGAGGCATAGCAGCAATCTAACTGAGTTTTCACAAATAGTGCTCATAAATAATAAAAGTGAAAAGGAACAATTTTTTAATATTCTAGCCAGGTACTGATTTACAGTGGATCAACTGGTTACCTTCTCTTAATTCTTTAATCCTCAGTTTTCCTGGTTCTTGGTTTAAAACAGTTGCCACAGCATATGGATTCGATAAATCTACTGGAAATCTCAGATTCTGATACTCGATTTCCTGAGAGACAAATCAGCGGGAGAGTCAGTTCTCTGGCACTGTACTGTGTCCTCCTCGTCACACTAAGGACCGTGTCCACTTTACCTTCATCTTTGGAGGTGCTCTCTTTGCTGGTAGTTGGCGAAAACTTATATGTCTCATTGCTTTTTCTGCAGGAACACTTACTTTCTTAGAAAGAATATTTAATCTTTCAAATTCTTCTAATCTATAGTTTAAAACAGATACTAAGTTAGTATAGAAGAGCCAATTTCCTACTTGCATGTTCCTTCTGATAATACCACAACTTATGGTTCATTATTACATCTGAACTGAAAATAAATCTGTATGTCAAAACAGTGGTCTATTAAAACTGATGTAATGTCGATATGTTATTGTATACTCACATACATCAAAATAACCCCCGATGGTTGTTTTCCATTGCATTCTTAAAGAATACAATGAATAGAAAACATGACATTCTGAAAAAACGCTTTGCTGGTCTGGCATAATTCATGTCTAGGCTACTGGCTTTCAACAGCTATACTGATTAAAAATCTTACTTTGATTTATCTTTCTTGGAAAAGAATGCCTGTGTTCATTTTGGTAGTAGGAGCTTTCAAAATAGAGGTTTAAGCCAGTAAGAGGCATCTTTCCTGCAACTGAAAACTGCCTTTGGATACAAGTAGAGGCAATGCAGTTAGTAACCTGCAGGAGATATAGGACTGTGTTATATTGAGGAGCACTATCTGAGAAGCATTTTAAAAACAAAAATGTATGTGTGCTTGTTTTCCAGGATGAACTCTTGTAACATTACAGAAGTAAGAAGAGCACATAATACTAACATGTGTTCATTCTGACAGTCAGTGTGTGCTTGCTAAGCACCCACTGAACAGGCCTGGTTACATGGCACGGAACGTGTTCCAACTATCTCACATTTAACAGCCTCCCCTGCAAGAGCACCCCTGGTGTGGGAGGATGTGCCCCTGGGTGAGACACATATGCACCAACGTGCTACAGTGTGTGCAGGGCGAGCGTGTAGCTAGGGAGTGAACTTCAGTTCAGCACCCACATTCCAGAAGAGTGCTGGTAGCAACCCCTACTGTAAACATTAGGGAATTTAGGGAATAACAAAGCCTTTCGAGGAAGGGGAGGCCAAAAAACAATCTCCTAAATACCTTTCACTGTTAGTATTGAGGAAAGAAATAAAAGTGTCTAAGAACATGGTAAACCAAAGAGTGACACCTGGAATTTTGCAGGACCAAATTGAAGACACGAAACAGAAAGCAATGTATGAAAATTTCAGAGAACACTACAGCCAGCATAATTATTTTCCCTTTGTGGTGAAATCTGTATGTTATAGTACGATTTGGAGCCTGGGGAGACATGCAAATGTTGGATACACTCCTGAAAACATCAAGATGTTAAACCCTAGCTGGGAAACCAAAGCCTCATAGTTTAGAAACAGTGCATTACTGCATTTGGAATAGTGTTTCTGCCATACAGTGCTCTCATGTATTTAAGAACACATCTGGGACAGGAATGTGGCTCAGAGGTATGGTGTGTATTTAGCATTCATGAAGCTCTGGCTTCTGTCCTCAGCATCCATAAATAAGAAGCAAAATAAAAAATAATACTTATGGGGGGATAGAAAAAATACCATGAGTGATGTCCTGGAAAAGCACACTCAAGTATGGCAATGTGTAACACAAGACAGCAGGTGGCATCCTGCTAGTGATCTGACACTAGAAAAACTGGCACTAGTTTTTGTTTGTATCAATTCTGTTAACTTATCACCTGAGTGATTTTACGTCTGCAATGGCTAATTGATAGATTTTAATGGCCCACACTAATATCTGCTAATTGAGTTGGGCTATTTTGAAGTTTTAGGAAGAAAATATTGATATAAATGTATCAAGAGCCGTGGCTTTGGTTCATTTTTAAGGCTAAGCTTTTAATATGCTCGATGACGTTATGTGTGATGTGCATCCATGTGTGAAGGGAAGAGGAAGAAACTAAAAATATTTATCATCTTCAAAATAATTATCAGGATCTTCCAAGATTAATATTTATATTGTTGCTACTTTTGTTTTATGTTTATTTTACCAAAATCATGCCTATTGGAAAAAAAACATATAAATAACCAGAAGTACTGGGATGTAAAATTAAAAGCTCATACTCAAATGGACAAGAAAGTCTGCCATTAGTTACGAAGTAAAACTCAGTCGCACTGTCCATCTTCACGCTTTCAAAGACACCCCCTGGGGGGGCACATCTTCCCCTCTGCCTCAGGTGACGTTATTTGCTGTACCTGACTTACTGCTTCAGGGAGTGAGCCTTTTCCTATGGGACTTTGTAACAGACACTGCACAAAGCCGGCACTCAGTTAATCGGTTAATCGTAACATCATACGGAAACTTTAAAAATAGTTCAGCGATTCTGGCCTTGTATGATTTAACTGGCAGTACTGTATTGTATGCCTATGGTTAAAACTCACACAGCACACCAGCAGTCATCAGTGCAAGAAAGTAAACCTCAAAAATTTAAAAATCGCTCTCCACTTAAACTCAGGGCCTTGTGCATGGTAGACAAGTGATCTACCACTGACCAACATCCCCCGCAACCAAATCCCTTCCTCAGTCATTTCTCCCCTCTCGGCAGAAAAAAACTCTCCTACCAGCATAGGGCATTCTACGCACTGGTGTTTTATTTTAAAGCGTGTTTCACGTCAGCTAGTCATTCTAAACAAGTCTGGATGTCATTCTGTTACAAGAAAGAGCCAAAGAATGGAAGGAAGACTTGAAGTTTTGAAAAATTTAAGAAATAACAACAAAAAAATTCCAAAGAAGCCATACGGTAAGGCCAGGTTGGGGTAGCACGTTCCAGTGAAGACACATTCATAAGGCTGAGAGTTGAACTGTGAGATCCATAACTGCATTTTGATTTGCGCAGTGCCATACTGAAAGGGTTTGAACTTTATAGTCACATCCATCTTGCCATTAGCTGGAATTATTCCTGAGGAAGACAGAAATGAGAAAATGTGATTCTCTGTCTTCTTGCCAAGTGCAAAGAGGCAGATATATGGGCAAATACATTCTTCCCGGGATAAGCATGAGGACTTCTGTGATCTTTATATAGTCTTTTCATTAAATGCTTATGAATCAACTTCTGTATGTTTGCATGGAGCTCATTTATCAAGCACTACATTAATCCTTTATAATAATTATTTAATTGTGCCAGTTATATAAATGTATACTCATCAATCTACATTAGTGATTCAAACATAATTCCCAGAACTCTAATCTTTAAGCAAATTACCATAAGTCAAGGTTAATGCTGTAAACAACAAAGAAAAGGTAGGAACACATATAAATGTTTGTGTCTAAATAATTCAGTGTTCTAGGTTTTTACTTGATTCTTGCCGTTCAAATCTCTCTCTCTCTCTCTTTCTCTCTTGTCTGCGTGAGTGTGTGTGTGCGCACACGTGTGTGTGTTTGTGTGTGTGTGCTGCTATGGATGGAACCCAGGGTCTCTTGAATACTAGGTAAGTGCTCTACCACTGAGCTCCACTCCCAACTTTCTCCTTTCAAGTCTTGAAGATGATCTGCTGTTCCTTCCAAAATTAAATACCACACTGTACCTTATTCATCATTTGTATCTCTGGTGCTATTGCCAAATGGTACAGTATCCGGTAGTTGCAGGCTTTTTTTTTTTTCGTTCCACCCAAAGATCTGGTCAGAGCAATCAACGAACAGGAAAATACGACTTTTATTTTAAAGTAAAAGAAGAAAAGTAAAGGATGAAGAAAAGTGATATGTCCTACATGTAAGACAGCCCACTGAAGAGATTCAAAGACCGCAACACACGAAGATGACTGGTGGTGAAGTCAGTGGGCATCATCTTTGATCCCTCTCTGGTCTAGTTTGCTGGAAGTTGTGCTGCCCACAAATCCCAGCCATGTTTGACTCTGCACGTTGTAAGTCCCCAACAATGAAGGGAAACTAACAAAGGAAGAAGGACTAATATACGAGGTGCAGTGATGGCTAATGTTCTCTCCAACTTCCACTGAGGGCTCTTTGGTTTATTCCTAGGTGACACCTTCTGCCCTGAACATCTGGTCTTTCTATCATCTCACAGAGACTTGCCCAGCTCGTCCTTATCACTTGGCCTGTGCTCCTCTCTGTGGTTCTCCTCCGAAACTGGCACCCCTCCTTTCCTTCTCTCTACACTCAGTGATGATGTTGAGCATTTACTGTGTGTATCTGATGTGCTTTTAGGCATCCAGGGATACAAAAATAAATGAAACGAAGTCCCAAATTTTATGGAGTTTGTATTCTAGTTTCAAAAAAGAAACAAATTAATATAAAATACAAAGTCATAAATACCAATGTGAAAAATAAAGTGAGTATGGGGCTGAAAGATTCCTAGTGACGAGATGCCTGAAGACATAGGAGGACAGGGTCTTCTCTCCAATCTTGTCTCTGGCTCCTGCTGCCTCAGGGTCTCCACATTTGCTGCCTCTTGGGGCTGGAAAACTTTCTCCTGATGAATTAGCTGCTTTGCCTATTTCAGTGATGGTGAACTGTGGCACAGTAATAAACAGTTGGCTGTAGCACATGTGCCATAGGTTCACCACCACTAGGCTAGTCCTTAAAATGATTTCGTTTACTGTCTGCCTCTCCTGAGACTGGAATGCAAGGTGAAAGAAAGCAGGCACTCATGCATCGCTGCCTTCCCAACTGAACACTGCTCCTGAATGTTGTTCAAGTGACTCCAAACTCAAAAGCCTACCTCTGCCCATGCTTTTCACGAAACTCCTCTTGTCTCTCCATTTGCTGGAAGCTTTGTTCCTCTAAGCTGTCACTGGCCCCATGGGACTCTAGTACTATGCAAAGTATAAACTTTCCTCCTCTCCAGTAGATTGTAACCCTAAAGGCAGACACCAGCCTCCTAAGCTCATGTCAGTGCTTAGGTAACTGGCAATTTCTTGAGCGCTGAAGATAAAATCATTAGATGACACCCTCTAGAGATGCTCAAGACAAGGGCAGAGCAAAAGGAATCAGCAGGAGAGCTTGCGTCTGTCAGCCATCTGAAGACAAATTGAGGAGAAACCTTGATTCTCCACAATGCAGTGGACTTCAATACACTGTCCACCCACTTGTTCAGAAAATACACCTGTATGACCCACAATTCATTTGGGAGATTTAGTTTCAGCACATCCTATTTCTTATGCTCTAGTTCATTTACTTAAAAAAAAATAACAAGCTCTGGAGCAAGGGTTAATGTTTGCCTTTACCTAGCTGATTTATTTTTAAGTGCTGTCAGCTCAGACCTGATACACAAAGCAGACCGTGGAGAGGTAGTCTAGGTGACCAGAGTAAACTGCTTTTTCCAGTCATAGGGATGCCGGTTAGCACAGTTCTGTTACCAGAACACAGTGGCAGCTGACTTTCTAATGTGAACAGCAGCAGAAGGGGTGCTAAGTGGTCACATCTTACTCCTTGGAAAAACAGTGGCACAAAAGGAAGGTGTTCCATGTTTGAAAGGAAGAAAGACACTCCCCTAAAGTAACTGAATTTAAAGAATCCAAACCACTCTGTTATGGCATCAGTCCCATTTTATCTGGGGTCATTTTCAGATGGCTATCCTTAACATAACCAGGGGATGGTGCTAAATTACAGGCCAGGGAGGGTGGTGGGCAGAAGTGGGGGTAGGGATGGGGGTGAGAAAACTTAGAAATGAACTAAAGGCCAAGAAAACTCTAGTTCATCAATATAATCTACATGATGAAGAAAATATAACAGCACTGAAAAATGCCACCATGATAAATGAAGTCACTGGCAGGAAATATCATTGTGTCTCTGCCTAGATTACATTTATATAAAATATGTGCATAAATATGGGCAACTACTAAAAGGAGATGAATAAACGAAAAGCCCATTATTGGTTGGGCGTGCAAGCCTGTAATCCCAGTGTTTGAGAGGCCAAGGCAGGAGGATTTCTGTGGAGGACCACCCAGAGGACTCTCCTTGAATAAAGAGCACTTATCTCCATTTTGGCTAAACCTGGTCCATTCCCCATGTACTACTTATATGTACAGAGCTGGCTAAGCCAGTTCTTATCCCATCAGTTAGCTTTAAGACCTCAACTGTGTTATGCAGATTGGTCTTTCAGCACCTCTTTCTCTCTGCATGTTGCAGAGGTGCTTTCAGGCCTCCTACATAACCCAGCTCACGATACTCACGTATTTCCTACCATTTTCACAGTCAGTCATCCTCAAGCCACTCCCTTCTTCATGAATTAGTAAAATATGGTTTGGGCCCTGGGTCGAGGCCTTTGTTCCAAGGAACCACCATCTTGGCTGGACTTAGGACCCCTTGGGATCCCCATAACTATAAATACATTTTAGTGTATTTATTCTCATCATGGATTGCACTGAAAGTGGCAGGCTGGAATTAATTTATTGAAATTCCAATAACTTTTCCATTGGATTACAAATATAAACTTCCCAGACCAAGACAAGGACTGGGAAGGGCTTGTTATTGATGACCACAAGTTCAGGGTCACCCTGGGCTATGTAGAGTTCAAGGCCAGCCAGTGAGACCCTGTCTCAACAAAACAAAACAAGCACATTGTATGTTAAGGCAGAAAGGCTCATGATGGGTATAATTAGTAAAAAATATCTTCGCTCTTATATTCTGTACGATATTATAATTTTATGTTTTATTTTATTCTTAATTGGTACATGATGACAGTACAATGTGGTGTTTCAATACATTTATGATGTTACGATGTCAGGTAATCGGCACACTCATCATCTCAGACATTTACCATTCTTGGTGGACAAACAGTCCCAAATCTCTCTCCTAGCTATTTTCATGCATGTAATGCACTTTTGTCCTAGTGTGCACTACAATACCAGAACCATTGCCCTATCCAACTGGAACTGTGTACTGCCTCCCTTCCTTGCCCCTGCCTCGTAATCACTACTCTGGTCTCTAGTTCTGTGAGCTCAACTGTTTTAGATTCCATACTTAAGTGATATCATCAACACTGTTATGATTTTGAAACAACCATTCCTCCAAACAGCACACAAAGTACAGATTATTTTCCCTGAATTGTCACACAGCCAGCCAACCCACATGCTTGAAGTGTTAGCTAGGATTGGTTTTAATCTTCCAAGATTTAGGATTCTACTAACTATGGGATTTGGGATAAACTACTTAATCCTGTTAAGCTTTAGTTGGGAAATAAATAGCTATGCTGTTTAAAAATCATCTATGAACAAGCTGTTGACCATTTGAGCAACATTTTTGAGCAATCTGAGCCTTAAGAAGGAGGGTGGGCCTCTGTCTTATCGATGGGTCACAGGGCTGCCCAGGGTGTGGGAGTGAAAGAATAGCCAGGGGCCATGTGGACACTGACATGCACCCTTGTTTGGACACATAGGAGCTCTATGACTTATCTTTTTTTTTTTTTTTTTTTTTCTTTTTTGGTATCAAGGATCGAACTCATGACCTCATGCTTGCCAGGCAGGCGCTTAAGCCACTGAGCTAAATCCCCAGCCCTCTATAACTTATCTTGCACACCTCACCTGAGCTCAGTTTTCTCATCTGTAAAAAACGGGACAAGGTTTAAATAAGAAAAAAATTTTAAAGGTCTGGGAAAATGCTTGACACACTGTATGTCTTATAATTCTGGCCTTCCCAAGTTTTAAGGCCACATAACACAAGGAATAGTTTATTGTCATTAGGTTACTATTGAAGTGGCAGGCAGAGGAAATTGTTCTTTGAAAAACTTACACTTGACTCCATTGAGTTCTCAGAAAGAAAGAGGCAATTGTTCCCTGACACCGAGCCATAGGGCGAGCTTCCCAGAGTCCAGGTCTTTCCTTTTGCTTCACACAAGCACCCAAAGCACTTGAACCTACCCGTCAGGTGAACTTACCACGTCAGAAGACAGGTGTGAACTGCTCTAGAATGGCCTGTTTCAAAAGTCAGGCCTTGAGACTTACTATCAAGAGGTGTAACATACACAAACCCTCAGCATTTGGAGACTCATTCACCTCTAAATTTCCCAGAAAGCACAGACTCCCACTAAGTCTCAACAGATGAAGGCTCACAACATAGACACTTGCACTGCTGAGAATGCCCACACTTGTTTTAATCTTTATTTTCTTTCTCCCTCCAGCAAGATATTTCATTTGGAACTAGAAATAAGTGGCAAAATGAGTTCTTTTGCAATCTGTTAACTTTCCTTTCCATTCCTATCCATCAAATATCCAAAGTGCAGATGCTAGATGTGAGTACAGAGCAGTGGGGGCTCTGCTTGTGGGAACGGGAAGCTGAGAAGGAGTTGAGTGAAGGATGCAACCGGGACAGCAATCCCTTTGCTGGCAAGCATACAACCTGCCAGTTGGAAGCAATGCCCCCAGCACATACACCCCACATGCGCACTGTACTGGCCAACGTGTCCAGCAACATAAAGATACATGGGTAGAATAAGAAGTTACTCTGGTGCTAAGCTGTTGTATGGACCACGGCTCATGATTCATGCTTGAACCAGGTGCCATTTCCTGGCCCACTAGCCTTGCTTGGCCCTTCTGTAGTCTGTCCATCCTACCTCTTGCTGCCTCCCTTTCCACCAACCTCTGCTTCTTTCCTAAATGGACTACTGGCTTTCACACTGTGCTTGCTACTCTGCTCCACTGTTCCTTAAAGACCCAAAAAGATCTCTTAAAACATGCATCAGGCCACGCTGCCCTCCTACTCAGAACCACACACTATCTCCCCCCATTCAAGTGCCTTCTGGCCTCCCCAGGTGGATCTTGCACAATTTCCACCTCCTCGCCCCCCCAGCCACCTGGGCTCTGGCCTTTCCCTTGTGTGACAGTTCAGCTGGACTGTCGACTTGATTGCCTTCCCGGTATGGTATCTCTCTGACAATCAGGTCCAAGATTCCTGGACTTTTCCTCAGAGAATCTCTTCCTGACCACCTAGCTGAGAACAGTCACTTGGTCACATCGCCAGGCTTTCTTCAAACATGTTTACTCAATCTTGTAGCCTTATTTGTCTGTATGCTTGTCTCTCTCCCCTGCTGGAATCTCAGCTTTAGAATAGCAGGCACTTTGTCTATTTGTGATCTCCCAGTGTTGAGGACAGTGTCTGATATGCATCAGACACTCAGTAGTTACTTATGGAATAGATGGATGGGTAAATAGATAATTGGTGGGTGGATTAATGGATGGATAGATGGATAGATGGCTGACTGCCTGGCTAATACAGGGCCACAGGGGAGGAAGTAGACCCTGTAGAAACCAATCCCAGAGCATTGCTGGTGAAAGTTGGTGAAGTATACCATATCAACCTCAATGATCTTCCTTCAAAATTCACCAAAATAATAAGAGGAAAAGGAAAAAGTAGGGAGAAAAATATCTGTTAAACACAGGAAATAGCTGTAGCCCCCAAGCACAAGTAGAAAATGTGACTATGAGATATAAACTGAGCCATAGGAGCACGCTGACAGCCAGAGGACACAGATTGTATCACCTTAAAAATACACAAAACTACCCTTTGATTAAAGTGACAAAATTAAGGAGTATGGTTGGTTCTGGCAAAGCAGGAGAAATAACAGAGATACCTGAGCCTAACACCCTACAGTAGCAGGGAGAGGAGTGAGGAAGCAGCTATGCCACCACATCCTTCCTTTTGTCTGTGACCTTGGATCTGCTTCAGAAGGTGGCTAGAAGTGATGTGTGTGGGGAGGGGAGACAGTGATCACAACATGACAGCACACAATAGGATGACTCAGTGGCTCTCATGTGACTACAGGGTAGTGAGGCAGTTGTTTGCCCAGGATGTCCAAACACTGTTCCACACAGTTCAAGCCTAGCTCTGCCACTTATGTGCCCTTGGGTAAGTTAGCCAAACACTTCAACTCAGTTTCCTTATCTGCAAAGTAGATGAATAAATAAAATCTACTTTGTAGACTTCCTTAGTTACTTTTCTCATGTTGCTTGGACAAAATATCTGACACCCAAAGTTAAAGGGGGAAAGGTTTACTTGGCTCACAGTTAGTAGAGATTTCAGTCCCATAATCAGGGGCTTCTAGGCAGGGTGGCATGGCTGAAGGACAACAGTTCATGGCAGTAGACAGAAAAAGTGACAAGAGCAAAAGGAAGAAGCAAGCTTCTTTTTCTGTTCCTTATATTATATGCAGGCCACCCACCCCAATATCAGCACTACACAATGAACCAGTCACAAACTCTAGATTCAGCTGCCTCAGAAAAGTCTGCCCTGTCCCACATGACTTCATGAGGCTTTGGGGAGACATCCAGACATAAACCATAACATAGAAATACAAACAGATGTACAATGAGTAGTAAAACAGTTCTGCATTTGGAGTAGTGTCTGCCATGTGGTAAACACTGGTTATTGATATAATTATTATCATTTATCCCTTCTTTCACATTACTGTTCAGCTGGTGGCAAGTCTTATTTAAAATTGAATAGAATGTCAAAAAACACAGGTATTAAGCATGTAAACCCCCATATTAAAAATTAATATAAGAAGGAAGAAAGGAACAGAAACAAAATCCAATAAAGAGCACACATCACAAAAGGACAACCTTAGAACATAGGAATTGACCAGAGTCTTAAAGAATTTGGCCTTGCCACAAGGGGAGTCACCAGGATTCAAAGAAGTCATATTAGAACCCACTAGAAGGAGATAAAAAAAGAGTTGGTAGAGCTCAGGAAACAAACAAAAAAGTGAAGAGCTGCCATGAAGACAGAAACTGCAAGGCAATAAACAATAAACACACATAAAAGGGGCGACTGAAAACTATGGTGCTTACATTAAAAAAGGAACTCATTATAGTAAAATATACATCGCCAAGAATGATGGGGTAAACGTTCAAAGAGAGGAGGAACATTTTAAGGGGGATTAATGACAATATGTCTTTCACTGTAACAGATTTAAAAAACTCAAGTATTCACTATATGTTTTGGTCACACCTAGTGGCTTGCACATTTGGGGCAACTGAATAAAAACTTTATAGTGTGTCCTCATCTACTGTTCACCAGATCAGGCACTGTGAAACTTCTGGCTGTTCCCCAAAGTCAATATG
Source organism: Hydrochoerus hydrochaeris (assembly GCA_004027455.1). Classification (NCBI taxonomy): domain Eukaryota; kingdom Metazoa; phylum Chordata; class Mammalia; order Rodentia; family Hydrochaeridae; genus Hydrochoerus; species Hydrochoerus hydrochaeris. The sequence goes on along the minus strand of PVLA01007419.1, from coordinate 81,142 downwards.
ATCATGAAAGATAAATATTCCAAATAGATTTGGGACTTTGGAACAGCTACAATAGTGCAACTAAAAACACTTATGAAAGAGGGCTTCCAGAATTGCTTCTGGAAGTGGCAAGAATGTGGCAAGAATAATAGGGTCATTGTATTCAAAGATGGGGGATAATTTTGAGGAGAATTAATGTCAAGGTGTCTTTTACTATAATACAGTCTTAAAATTAAACATTCACTGTATTTTTTATCATACCATGTATATGAACATACACACACATGCAAAGACATACACACATAAGCTGCAAACACAGGAAGGTACATGGCAGGTAGGAAAGAGGAATTCATACCAGATAAAATTATTTTAAAGAAGATAGTGATGCTGAGACCAAAGGAGAACCAACATATACACACAATTGATGCTCTCAAGGAAGATAATTAAGCAGACAGTATATTAAAATATATAAGGTTTTAGGTAGTTGAAAAATTTTCAAAAATAATGAATCATTTTTCATTTTTCTTGAGGTCACAAGGACATACCATGTTCTTGGAAGACAAAATGATTCAGAACAGCACCAATACATATCCTTGTAAATTAATCTCAAGAATGAAAAAGAAAAATCCTGAGTACATCCAGAATTTACTTTCAATGGGGAAAATGTAGCCTAATCTCTGTTATCAACAAATCTAAGCTAGAGGACAATCAAAAATACCTACAGAGTTATGAGGTGAACAAAGGTGTAAACTAAAAATTTTATACCCAACCAGGTTGTCCTTCAAGATCACAGGTAACAAAGAACCATTCTCAAACATGCAAGCGTTCTAGGCATGTGACTCCAGATTTCTGTGGTTAACAAGTCAGGAGGAGGCAAAATCCTTAGATCCAGAGAAAGAACTGAAATATATGAAGAGGGTTTTTATTCCTGAATAAAGACTGAAGTGGGAAACCTTGGCTCCATTTTAATAAAAACTAAGTAACTGGGGTGTTACAGTTTGCTTCTGGATGTTCCCCCAAAGACTCATACAGCCATAGGGTACAGGCTTTTCTGAGGTGGCTGAATCTAGAGTTTTCTATTTCATTGTCCACTGACAAGATTTGGAGTGTGAGTGCTACATCTGCCTAGGGTGGGCAACCAGCCTACAATGTAAGGCACAGAAAAGAGGCTGCTTCTGCCTTTTGCTTTTTTTTTTTTTTGTAGCTACCATAATGTCTCTTTTCTTCAAGATAGTTGAGCATACTTTCACACACAATAATATCAAACATAACAATATAGTATAAAACCATTCAAAAGAATGAAAGCATTACAGGACTTCAAAACCAAGTAACAGGGAATGAACAATGGCTACTATAATATCTCATTTTCCTCAAAAAATTTGTCTATACCATCACACATAATAAAATCAAATAAACCAAAACAGGATAGAACTAATCAAAACACAAGAACAAAAGCAAGGTAGGACTTCAAAACAAGATGATAGTAAATCAGCTACCATAATGTCTTGTTTTCTTCAAAATAGCTGTTCATACCATCACACATAATAAAATCAAACGATACAGAATAAAACCAATCAAACCAATTAATGAAAGCATTATAAGACTTCAAAGCAATATAATAGGAAGCCATAATTAACATAAAATATCCCATTATATTCAAAATAGTTGCCCCTACCATCTCACAGCATAAAATGTAACAAAGCCAAACCTAACAAAATTATGTAAACAATGCAAGAGTTCAAGACAAGACAATAAGAAATTAACAATAGTTTCCACCTTTCCCTCCCAGGTGTTTCCTCCCTTTTGCTCTTACATTAACTATTTTGCTTTTGGATCCCATTAACTCCTTCTGTTTCTTATGCTAGGGTTCACACATATGAATTCAAACTGTTTCACTCATGAACATAATCTCCAGTTGCGTCCATTTACCTACAGGAGCCTTGAGATTATTCTACTTCATGGCTGGGTAGCTTTCCACTGCATGAAAATACCATATCTTTCTTATCCATTCTGCGGCTGATAAGCAAGCCTTGTTTTTTTTTTTTTTTTTTTTTTGGTCTTCTATCACATGAAACAATTGTTTTCTCTCCTTTGATTTTCAGTTTATGAATTTCTTTTCCAGTTAGATGTGTTTCTTGTATACAGTATATTGATGGCTCTTGTTTCCTGATCCACTCTCCCTGTGTTTCTTTTTATTGCTGACCTGAAGCCATCTATATTAATGATTATAACCAGCATACATTGGTTTGTCTCTGCCCTGTATCCTCCTGTTGTTGGCCCTCCACTTTTCCTCTTTATTCAACTGCCTGTCTTGTTGGTGATCCTCCTCTGTTGCTGTTCCTGGAACCCTGGTCATCTTTATCTCTCTCTAGAATATCCTTTAGCACTCTCTGTATGGTTGGTTTGGTAGTCATGAATTCCTTCAGTTGTTCTATATCATGGAAGTATCTTATTTTTCCATCAATTTTGAAAGATAGCTTTGCTGGGTAGATCAATCTGGGTTGGAAGTTGTTTTCTTTCAGGGTTTGAAACACTTCAAACTCTTCTTGACTTGATGGTTTGTGTTGATAAGTCTGCTGTGATTCTGATTGGTCTTCCTTTATAGGTGATCTGTCTCTTTTCTCTAACAGCTTTTAATCCCAGAATTTCTGGGATCTTGATTATTATGTGTCTGGGTATAGATTTACTTTGGTTATGGCTAATTGTTGTCCTATATGCCTCATTTATCTGCATGCCAGATCCATTTCCCATGTTTGGGAAGTTTTCTTCTATTATTGCTGTGAATATCATTTTAATTCCATTTGCATTGACCCCTGCTTCTTCACCTACACCTATCACTCTTAAGTTATGCTTCTTTGTATCATCTTGCAGCCATTGAGTTGTTATTTCCTGATTCCATGTTATTTTTAAGAGATCTTTCCTTTAACTATTGCTAGCTGCAATCCTATCTTCAAGGTCTGAAAGTCTACCTTCAGTCTCTTTCAAGTAGTTTTGCCAGCTTTTTATTAAATTTTTAATTTCCTGCATCTCTCTTTGAATCTGTTTCATGCATTGTAATTCCTTTCTATATTCATTCAAGGTTTCCATCATTTTCCTATGCTCCTCTTTTTTGTCTATGTCTTCTTTAGGCTTGCTGAAAAATTCTTTCAGTATGTTTATAATTTCTTCTTTTACCTGAGACATTATTTCTGATTTGACTGCTTTTATAATCTCATGAAGTTGTTTCCTTACTTCAGTTGCTGTCCTCTCAGAGATTTCAGGTGTGTGACTTCCATTTTATTTCATGACTGTATCTTCCAAACTTAGTCTGTGTGGGTTAGAGGTCTCAGTTTAGCTTTTGCTCCTTTGTCTTGACATTCTTCTGGGTTCCTCCCAACAAGGTGGTTGTGGGGCCCCAGGCACTTCCCATGTTGGCTGCCCCTACGCAGTGTAGGGGGATGGGACAGGCACATGGGTTCCTCTAATTCCAGATTTATAGGGAGGTGGCAGGGCATGGAGCGGGCTTCTCCAGACCTATGCAGCTACACTGGTGCTTTGCTGATGATCGGGATGCTGCTTCTCTCAGTCTGTGTCTACACTTCGACTCCCATGATGGTGGCAGACACACAGGGGTGCATTTGTCTGATTCTGCTAGTGGGTGATGGCTGCCTGAGGGAACCAAGGGCCTCCAATGGGGGCCTACAAATGCATAGGGCTTACCTGGCTGTGTGCCCCTGCTCCTGCTGGCTGCCTGCCTGCAGGATGTGGCCTTTTGTTGGCGGTGCACAGCAGGCAGAGGTGGATCTGTCTCCCTTGATCTGCTCTGGCCACATGGAAGAAGGCGTCTTCTGGTGGCAGCGCTCAGCAGGCAAAGGCAGATCACCTGGTTCTCTCCTGCCTTTTGCTTTTGATGCTTTTGTTCTCTTTTGCTACCATGAACTGTTGCCCCTCGGCCATGAGCCACCCTGCCTTAGAGCAAGCTGATTATGAACTGAAATCTCTACAAACTATGAACTAAATAAATCTTTTCTTCCTTAATCTTGGGTGTTGGGTATTTTGTCTCAGAAATGAGAGAAAAGTAACTAAGACATGTGATATTTATAGTCATAAGACAGGAAGTAAATGCTGTAGCTCCAGAGAGCATAAAATCACCTAATAGCTCTAGGAACTGAAAAGAAGAATGTGGGAGAAAGTGAACATGTTCTTTGTCCATCTTCCATGGCCAAGATTCTGGCTGGGTTGAGGTAAACAGCTGAAGAAATTGGAGGATCTGAACTTTTTTTAAAAAAAATTTTATTTAAAGAGAAACAAAAGCATGTAAAGGATAGAGGTAATGCAGAATTCAAAAAAAAAAAGATAAACAATAAGAAATCACTAGTTAAAATTACATATTGTCCTCTTAGAAATAGTTGCTCAAGTTACTGGATCTGAACTTTCAAAGTTTTAATAATTTGTTAATTTTTGCCGTGAATTTTAGGAATGAATACTGCTTATAGTAAAGAAGTTCGTTAACTCCTTTAGCCTCATTCATTTTTCTTCACCCAATATAATGGAACAAAAAACAGTATTTTTACTATAACACAAGTCTATTTTTCTAAAAGCTTTATCTGTCTCTGCATTTCACTGGATGCTCTAGTCTTTCTCCTTTTCCTTTTCTATACATAAGCATGGAAGGGTACCCGTAACAATGTTCAACAAATATTCAGGAAGGCTATTTCTGGGGTGGTCTGGAATCACAAAGTATTAACTACTGCTGTTGGTCTGGAATCAGACACTGTTATCTTGCTCAAGTCATCTGGCTTTCCTGAGTTTTACTGTCCTCAGCTGTAGAAAGGTTATGATAGTAGTTCCTCATCTCTAGTCCTTTCATCAATACTCAAGGGATGGTAAAATCTATGACCCTATGCTTATCTCTCTCTTGACTTTAACCTGGTATAGTCAATTTAATTTCATTCAAAGGAAGAATTTAAAATACAAGCAACAGACCAAAAAAGCACCAGAACAACCATAAACGCCTAAGAGATGGGTCAGTCAAAATAACTCAAGGATCACACATTTGTCTGAATTATGTGACTGTGCATTTTATAATCTGAGCACTCCGGGAGAGACCAAAAGGGTTTTGTAAATGTTTCACACAGTGGTCAGTGAACTCTATTCAAACACTATTGCTTTTAACTATGTAATCCCTGGGTTTTGAATTGGATATATATCAAAACTCCTATGGTAATTTAATATTCTTAGCCTTAGGACACAGATTTTTAGAGAAGTTTGGCAAGGTAGTGAGCTGTTCAATTTTTTCCCTTTTCCTGACACCAGCTCCATTTAGGCCCTAGAGAGCCACATTATTTTATCCTGGCACCAAAATTTCCTTTCCTCTTGGCCATTCCCACCTCACTGTACCTGTGCACTGTGGACACTCTGGCCTGTCTACAAACCAGCTCCCATCACAGTTGCTCAGAAACCCAAGTCCTTCCTTCTACCTGTGGAATTTAATAAAACTATAGCCCATCAGGTAGGGCAAGACCTACAGATCAAACCAGCTCAATGATTCTCGACACCACTCTGAGAACGTCCCAATGACAACCACTCACAGGTAGAGGCTTATGAAAAGGACAGAAAACCAGGCTCTTCCCAGATACACTGAACCCTAATTACCAGGGAAGAGTTCCTGGGTTTTGTGATTGACATACAGGGGTAATGACCTGGTCTAATCTCTTATCTGGTGTTTGACTCCCCTTCTGCTGCATTCCCACAAGTCATCAGCAGTGTTGAACAAGCTACTTGGTGTGACTTTGATGTCCTTCATCAGCACTTGACTGTGTTTCTCAGAGCTCCAATGACTTTGGAGGCCTAGGGGAGGCAGCAGGATTTCCTCTTCCTTGCTAAAATCTGTACTTCTCTAAGTTGTTTAAACCAAGGGCAAGGTGCTATCTCACTTTGCTGACATACCTTTTAGGGCAAATTTTTTATAACCTCTTCAGATGAAAAGTCAACTTGTACTTTACAAAACAGCACAGACTTTGCAGCCAGACTGAGTAGTTCAAATCTTGTCTTTGTCACTTACTATTCAGTAGCACAGATGCCTCATACTTGTGTCTAGGAAATGGAAATAGCACTACTGGACCCAACATGATATTAGCACAGATGAAAAATATGTATCTCTCTCTTAGAATAATGCCTAACATTCAGCAACCTCAACATAGAAGGTGTTCCAACAAAAGGCTTATTGTGAGAATATAAATTTACACATGTAGCTAAACATACTATCTTATTTAGAATGACTTTAGAAACAATTTATTTTCCCTTCTTTTTAAGGCCCAAACAGCTGAAAATAATAGATCTTTTCTTTCTAGAAAGAGAATCAAGTCTTATTTTATCCAACATAAACCACTGTTACCTTGTATTTTTAAAATCTTAGAATGTTTCCTATTTTTTTTTCTTTTGGTACCAGGGATCAAACTCATAACCTTGCGCATGCCGGGAAGGTGCCACTTAAGCCACTGAGCTAAATCGCCAGCCCCAGAATGTTTCCTATTTCTACAGAAAACCTAAAGCATTTCAAAATTTATTTTTTTAAATTTCATTTTGCAGAGAATAAAACAAAAGAGGACAAAACAACGCAGATCAGAACAGAACAATACAAGCAACACAGCACTTCACAACAAGACAATTGGATATCAACAGTAGCTAGCATAATTTCTCTTTCTTTGAAGCATTTCAAAATTTAGAATTAATTCAAAGTTTTTGTTTTGAACACTTATTCATTGGTCAAAATATGCACTTGCAATTATGAAAAAGTTCTATACAAATGCATACCTAGACTTACCAAAATAAACTATTTTAGCATTCACAGCAGAGCACTATGGACAAACATTTAAATATAAAGTGACAGAAAATGGGAAATAGAAATCACTTCTGGTACTAAATTTTACTTTCAAATGTAAGAGATCCCCTTTTCAAAGCATAGAGACTTACGGTGTTTGGGGCAGGTAAAGACAGTGTTTACACTACTCTGACAGATTCATTACACCCCATCAGTGAGATTCTGAAAGCTTGTGAAGAAACTATATTGTCACTCATTTGAAATCAGATTGAAAAGTGAATACAAAACCAATAATTAAAGGCTAGTTGTGGTGGCGCACACCTGTAATCCCAGCACTTGGGAGACCAAGGCGGAAGAATTGTTGTGAGTTCAAGGCCACCTTGGGCTGCATAGTGAGTTTAAGGGCAGCCTGGACTACACAGCAAGACCCTATCTCAAAAAACAAAACATAAAACCAATGATTACCAAGAACTAAAGTTAGTATTAGACTAATTGTTTGAAGGCCCATGCACCTGGATATTATCAATCATCTGCATAATACAAATTACTCAAAAGTGTCCTTATTCCTGTATATCATTCAAATTTACATTATGTCTGATTATATAAAATTTGTCCCTGTACTACACATTTGAAAATAGGATAATACATTCAAATATGGCTTAACTTGAGACCTGCTTTCCAAGTTCAGCCTTTGTCTGGGAACTTCAGGGAAACTGGAAACAGAAACATCGATTCTCCATACCTGATGTTGGCTCAACAACAAAGGCTTGGTGAGACTGAATCAAAGTCACATGGAACTCAAAGTCCACAGGGCAGCTGCACCGCAAAGGAATAACGTAAGTTTTGCTGCAAGATAAACAAATGAAAATGAGGTGTATTATTTTTCTTCATAACTAGCTCTTCTAGTAGTAAGAAACAGAGATCGAATTTGTATAATAAACAACAATGATGACAACCAAGGTCAATCCAGCACTTCTTGTGTGCCAGGAGTTGTGCTCTACACATTTCTCATGTATTGATTGTTTGAATTCTATGAGGTATGCTATGATTACCCCACTTACAGAAGAGGAAACTGAAGCACAAGAGAGAGTAAGTGTTTCGCGCAAGGGTGGCATGGCTAGTTATTGGTATAACCTGATGTGACCAAGGTTGACTGTTCTCAGCATCCATATCTGCAACACCCTTGCTCTTTCTCCCTCGAGTGCTGCTGGGTTGTTCTTGCAGACTCAGAGTACATGGGAAAGAAGCAATTCGACTACACCAGGGGCCTCAGGAACCTGGGAAACATTAAATAGATGGCCTAACACACAGCCTGGAGAGCCCTCGGTCTTCACAGCCTAGGACCAGACAGTGTTGAAGAAATGGTGCTTTGAATTGTGTTGGATTGAAATATGCTACAGTCTGCTCAGTCAGAAGTCCAGTAGTCATGAATGAGCACAGAGGGGGTCCAATATTCAGAAATGCTCTGGCACCCCAAGACAAAGCTGACTTCCAAGCAAGCGTGCAGCTCTCACGTAGAACAGCAGAAGAGCTGGGGCAGAGATGCATTTCTCAAGCACCTCATGTTCCCCATAATGTGCCTCCTTCCACCAGGTCAAGCGCCAGGTAAGCTAGAGATTGTGGGAAGAGCCAGGCCTGGGGCACCAGAGCTCTGCGGTGGTTGCTTAGCTCCTACATTGCCTCTGGCGTAAGCTATCTGGTTCTCTTTCAGAAGCATTCACAAGCCCTTCCCTGCATCCCTGTCTTAGTCTGCACCTTGGCCCATTTCTGCTGGCCATCAGTCAACTTCATCTTCAACTCCAGGCATTTCTTCTCTGCTCACAACTCCTGAGCTCTCATGACCCACCCCATCCCACCATGACCCTTCTGCCACCTGGCTGGTCTTTAAAAGCTTTTGCTTCCACTAGCAGCACAGGCAAGTTTCTTCTGCTTTAGAACATTAGGATTTTCAGACATTTTCATTGCTGTCAACCTGATGGAGGCGACATAGTATCTCATGCTATTATAATCTTTTATTCTTTGCAGTTGAGCTTCTATTATTGTGCATCCATTTAAATTACCTCCTCTGGGAACTGCCTGTGCATATCCTGTGTTCATTTTTCTATTGGGTTGACTGGGTCAATTATTCATTTGTAAATTTGTATATTAGTTTTTATATATTGTATTGCATTGCAAATATCTCTTCTAACCCATAATTCACCTTTTGACTTATTTATGATGTCTGGCTGAAGTTTTCAATTTTAAAGGAGTCAGGGATATCAATCTTTATTCTGAAAAGAACTAAATCTGCACCAAACTTATGAACACAGTTTGTCTCTAATTTAGCCAGATTTAATGTTATGCGTTTTGATCAAAATTTTTAAGTTTCTTCATAGTGAGCTTGCACATTTTGATTAGATTTTACCCCATAGGTGTCTTGGTTTGTTAGGCTGCAGTAACAGAAACCCATAAGCCAGGTGGCTTATGAACAAGAGAAATTCATTTCTTTTAATTCCAGAGGCTGGGATAGGTCCAAGATGGAGGTATTAGCAGTGTCACAGTGCCTGGTGAGGGCCTGCTTCCTGCGTCCTAGACGGCCATCTTCTAAATCTCTTCATGTGGGGACAGCGTCCAGGAAGCGCTCCCAGGTCTGTTTTGTAACACTGACGTCATTCACACTCCCCTGGTCTGCTGTCACGGCCTAATTATATCCCAAGGCACACTTCCTAATACCATCACCTTGGGGATTAGATTACAACATTTGCACTTTTGAGAACACAAATATTTAGACCACAGCACAAGTATCTTTTAGCTTCTATTGCTATTGAAAGTGGGATTTTTTTTCCCCTTTTATAATTCATTACCAGTGTATTGCAAGGGTGCCTGCATCTGGGTGTGATCTAAAACCATGCTGAATCTCCTATGGGTTGTGAAAATTCACCTGCAGATTTTCAACAGTTTTTCCATCTAGAGCATTATGTGATGTGGGAAAACCATAAGACTCTTTCCTATTTACTTTTCCAATTCATATAATTCCATTTCTTTTTCTGATCACTGCATTGATGATAACTTACAGTATCATACCAGTTGGAAGTGGTACTAGAGGGAATCATATTTTGACTTTATTGGAAATCACATTAATGTTTTAACACTAAGAATGATGCTTCTGCAAAGTTTCTCATCTCTTTATGCTATATCTGGGTGGAATCCTAAGTATTACTTTCAGTTTATTAATCTTTTCATCACCTATGTCAAGTGTAGAGTTTATATAAAGTATTGGAATTTTAAATGTCAATGCCTGCATCTTGAATTTTTAAAATTTCTAATTGGTTCTTCTTATCTACTTGATCACTTATACTTCTGCTTCCCCTTTTGAGATAATATCTAAGTTGCCCAAACTGACCTCGAGCTTCTAGTCTTCCTGCCTCAGCTTCTCTAGTAGTAGGCAGAATTACAGATATGCACCATGCTCTTTCTACCTATTTTTGCTTCATAATTTTTTGATTTTTTTAAAATAAAAATTTGCTACATTTATTTCCTTGCAGGCCCTAAATATACCTATCTCAAAGTCTTTATTAAATGTTTAAAAAATTCATTTCACTGACTTTACCCTAGGCTTGTTTACATTTCATGAACATGGGTATCCTGGATATCTATATAGATAGATTCATCTATCTATATAGATATAGATATCCAATTATATTCTAATACTTGATTTTTGGCTGTGTTTTAGCATGAGATATAGTCATGTGTTTTGAAATTTGAATTTTCAGGTTCATTGTGAGTGAAAAGATTCAACGCATATTGAGTTTTATAGCTGCCTACTGGGTCCTATCAGGCGGCTATTTGAGGGTTCATGCAATTCCTGGGCCACCAGCCAGCAGGGTGCCCTTCCACATCACAAGCATGTTGTCACTGTGCTTTTCTCTTTCCACGCTTGGTCATGAAGCCCTAGGCCAAGGCAGCAGGTCAGCAGGTTTTTCAGCTTTCTTTGATGGGTAGGGAGTGCAAAGGAGAAGCACCCCTTTTCTCCCTGGTTTCAAGCAGCAGGCCAGGTGCTGATCCCCTGAATCAGTGGGACATGTGGCCTCCCTGAACCCATGGGAGTGAACTCTATGATCCCACTTTCAGCTTTGGGACCTACAGCCTGTAAGCTGACTGCCACCTGACATTTCTATTCTGCTTCTGCTGCACAGAGTTATCTGCCTTGTGTCTGAGCCTGGCCTGTCTCTCTAGAGGTCTATTGTCATATTTTATTTGTCACTAATAGATATCTGGAAAAAGAATGCTGTGTAGTACAAACTCACTCCTCCATCTTGACCAGATGTCTCTAAATGTACTTTTGAGAGACCTGCACTCTGAATGCAGACAGTGTTGATGACAGCCAGGTCACATCCTGTTTCTAATCAATTTTTACTGGTTTTCATATTGAAAATGCTGTTTCTCAGCTGTGAGATGAGGTAGCTGTCCTATGCATACATCAGAGCCCTGGTAGGGGGCGGGCCTGCCCCAGATTTTCTACAGTTATATCATGGGCCTTGTGTTTCTGACACAAATTCTGCATGAAGGTCACATACAGGGTATTGTCTTCAGCCAACATGAGATGAACACTCAGAGATGTTTCTAATAAACTCATGAGTCATGGCCTGCATCAGGCTCTGCTAAAGCTATCCAGTCAATTTGAGCTCTCTGAGATGGTTCCTAATTTTGAAAAACAGCATATACAAAGATCATCCCATTTTATAAAAAATTCAACCCAATAGACACTCGGCCACACAGAACATCAGTGACTCCACCAACACAACAAGTTACTCAGTCACATGGTTACCCAAGTTACTGAGATGTAAGCAAGCCTTGGGTAAAGTCAGTGCCAAGCGTTTAACCATCCTAATACAGTCTGTGAAGACCAGGCTGGGGGCACACAGGGCCTCATGGATGGTGTCACTTTTGGTCCACACCCCAGTTGTCTGCTCGGGGCTCTCCCAGAAATGCATAGACTGACATTCTGGACTCTTCTGTTACAAGCTGCATAGTAACATTTTCCTGAACTGAATTAATCCCAAAAATCCTCTTGGGGCTTTTCCTATTGGTCATAAATAGCCAATTTTCAATTAACTTGACAGCTTTGATAATTTTTATAGAAAACCTATCAAGATAATTTGTTTAATGAAGATTTGTTCATGATTCATCAACCAGTTTGGAAAAATAAACAGCTCCATAGACACAAAATTCCATGTGCTGTGATGGAGCAGGAGATGGAACAGTGCAAGTCATCTAGATTTTAGTAGAGTCGTCACACTCTGTTCTCATTGCAGCTATTCTGATCACAGACATCAAATCAGAGTAGATGGCACTAAAGCCATAGAGCAAAGACAGTCTAGATGAATTTGAGTCAAAAGTAAGTTTAGGTAATGTAAAGTTTAGTTTATCTAGAGGTTTTCCATATTTAAAGAAATAGAAACTCCTTAGGATCTGAGTGGAATTAGAACATAGGAACTGCATTCCCATTGCTAAAATCATTAAAAGTGGTCTATAGGCCAGGAATGGTGTTGCATGACTGTGATCCCAGCCACTTGGGAGGCTGAGGCAAAAGGCTTGCAACTGAAGGCCACCCTGAGCAGCTAAGCCAGACCCTATCTCAAAAACAAGGAACACAACAAAGAAAGGGCTGGGGGTGCAGCTCAGTGATTGGATGTCCAGTGCCAGAAAAACAAGTGAAAAACCCAAAACTCATCTACAATTAGGAAATACAAATAAACATATATACCTTGTGCCTATTTTTCCTCAGAAGCAAATTGGAGCTTAGAGTTTTTCTATAACTTACAGGAAGAAGGGAATTAAAATATGAAACCAAGAAAAAGCAGTTTTGGAGGTTACCACAACTCTTATCTCTGTTGCTTTATTATTCAAACGTCATTAGTTATTCCTGTACTATGTATAAAAATATGCTAAATGTTTCTGAAAAATTATTGCCTATATTTCTGAAGAAAAATGAACTTTAAACTTTTACATACTAAGCTTTATATTGTGTACAAATCGCACACCTATTATAACAGAGCACAAATTTGTCCTGGAGAAAGTAAACATAATAAAATAAATTCAAATTTCTTTTTCATCCCTTCTCTGGTTTTTTGAGAGAATGCTCTGAAACTTGCCAGAGACAACATAAAATCAAATATCCTCTCTAATTCAAAACTTTAATACCTAGAAAGAGAACAGGCCACTGTACCATAATAGGATTTGTCCCTTTGCTCAAGAATGAAGATGGCTGGATTTAGAAGGCATAATAAATTAACTAGTCATTCTTATGTTTGCATAAAGTTAGACAGGAACACTATCAAGGTAAAGGGAAGCCTTCCCACAAAAATATATGAGGAAGGCAGGTCTAGGCAAGCTTTGGGGTAGTTTATAAACAGGTCTACAAACTGTCATTCTTTGTATTGAGAGATTGTCTACCTGTCTCCCTTTGATTCTGATACCTATCACTGCATAACAGCCTAAATTCAGTGAGTCAACTCTCCATAACTGGTAGAAGTTAAGGCCTTTCCCTACAGGTTGGAAAGGAACAGAATTCAGAAAAAGCTGGAGGTGTCAGATAACATGACATTTGTCATCTCTAGAGTTACATGCAGCCTGTTAATATTTCAAAGCACCTTTTTAGGGTCAGGGTATAGCTCAGTTGTAGACTATGTACTAGGCTTGTGTGCAAGGACCTGGGTTTGACCTCACTCACTGAAAACAAAATAAAAACATCCTTTAAGAAGTAGGCGTGGTGCTGCAGGCCTGTAATCCCAGCATTCAGGAGGCTGAGGCAGGAGGATAGCCATGAGCTCAAGGCCTGGACTACATAGCAAGACCCTGTCTCAGAACACACACACACATACACAAACACATGAAGAGAGAAAGAAAGAAAGAAAGAAAGAAAGAAAGAAAGAAAGAAAGAAAAGAAAGAAGGAAAGAAAGAAAGAAAGAAAGAAAGAAAGAAAGAAAGAAAGAAGAGAGAAGAGTAAAATTCGGTAGCAGTTGTGGAGGTGGGGAGACAAATAGGGCTTTTGACTTGAGTCCAGAGAACAGGATACATTGGCAGAAAAAATGGGGTCATGTCCAGTAGAAAGGAAGCAGCTACACTGGACGTGAATGAAGATGAAAAGCCTCCTGTAGTCTAACTGCTTTTTTATGGAGAAAAATATAACATTTATTGAGGAAGATAAGAGAACACACTGACAGTTGCTGACAATCATTTCTTCTTTTACAGCAGAGGGTAGAAGAAACCACAGGCTGTATTCAAAACACTTCCTCCCAGCTAACCAGCTGTGTAATAATGTTTGGCCTGCGGTAGCCCTGAATGCCCTACTGCAACTCTGCCAGTCCTTGTGGCCTTCCCACCAGCAATGCAAACAGAAAGCTCACTCTTCACTGGTATAAGAAATGAACTCTTTCATAGTAAAGTAATTTAAGTTCAAATATTACTGGTTTTGAAATTACACTATAAAAATTTGGGATGAGAAATGGAGGAAGATTTAACAGAAAACAACTATTTCAACAATGAGAGACTATCTGGATTACTTTTCTCTCATTGCTGGGACAAAACACCTGATACCCAAAATGAAGGAGGGAAAGGTTTATTTAGCTTACTGCTTGTGGAGGTCTCAGTAAACAATCAGCTGGCTCCAAGACAGGGTGGCATAGCACTGGGGCAACACTTCAAGGCAGCAGTCAGAGGGGGTAAAAAAAGAAAAAGAAAAAAAAGGAGAAAACAAACCTCTTCTCCTGGCTTATATTGTACACAAGTCACTCAACCCCTTCCAGTGTGGGTGTAGCACTCACAAAATCTCTTCCTCTTCCTTTGCTAGGGATGAGGATATTTACAAACTAAGAACCCTGGCTCCCTGCTGAGTTTTTCAGTTAAACTTCTAAACTGCTCAAGTTGATACACAATGTATCAACCCTAACAATTCACCCCTTATCAACTTGGCAACCAGACATACTGTTTTAAATCAGGCTCCAGATACAAAGGCATGTTTATTCTTAACATTTTGCAACTTAATAATCTTTAAGAACTAGCATTAAGTCTATCAACATTATGTTACATTAGAAATATAACATTTTGTCCTTGGACCCCCAAAGACTCATGCATATCCCTTTATGCAAAAGGCATTTAGTCCATCTGCAAGAGTTGCCAAAGTGCTAACAGTTTCAGCATTGCTGAAAAGTTTAAGTATCAAAGTCTCTGCCAAGATAGAAAGCAAACTGTTTGCTGCATTCCCTTGTACAAATGAAAACAAAGTTATATACTTCCAACATGCAAAGGCACAGATAAACATTCCCATTCCAAAAGTTACAAACAGGGGTGTACAAAGGATTGGGACAAAAGCAAGTCCAAAATCCAGGAGGGTAGACATTAAGCCCTGTTGTTTCATGTGCACCATTTGAGACAATATATGGCAAACTGAACGCTCCAAAGTGTGACTTACCCCTGTGGTATTTCTGGTGGTTACCAATCCCAGGGCTTCTCTTTTGGGCTGGCTTTGTTCTTTCTTTGCAACTTTTCTTGGAATGGAAAGCACATTCTTGGCTTTCCCAAACTTCTTTTTCACTGCACCTTTGGCTTCACACTCAGAGCTTCACACACTACCCTTTCAAGGGCACAATGCCTGGCCTCTCAGGCTCTCTGAAATTGGAGCAGAATCCTTTTCAACCTCATAACTTGGGCATTCTGCATGCACCTAAAGCCAGCACCATGCGGATCATGCTGAGGCCTGCTGCTAGCTGGAGCAGTAGCCACGCTTTTCTCTCTCTTGGCCTTAAGGAGTCAAGTGCCTGGATCACTGAGCACTCTGAACCTGATTGTGAGAAATAAATTTTCTATGTTGCTGTCATTCTGGAACCTGGTGTGGCCACTGCCATCATTCTGGAACATTGTGCTCTGTGATTTTCTCCAAACAAAGTCTCACTTTTGCAGTTTTGAGGCTACAAAACATGAAGACCTGTTGCCTCTTCCTGTGATGCCCACAGGCTGTTTTATTTTTCCATTCCTTCTGAGCAATTGAGGTCTCAGCTCTATTTTTCAGTCCATAGATTTCTGGCCAAACTCATAACATTTTAAATCACTCTGCTGGGCTCTTTGCTTTTGATGTGCAATATAAATCTGGCTAAAAGCCCCCAACATTAGCCATGCTGCTGCCTTAACATTCAACTGCCTTGAAATTTCTTCTGCCAGCTTAAATCAGTCCACTGTCCTTAATCTTAGTCTCAGGCAAAGTCTCTGGACATGAGCAAAATGCAGACAAACCTTCTGTCAAGTCATAACATACATCAAACTGGAGTCCAACAACCAATGCAGTCCTTCTTCCCAGCAGAAATCTCCCAAGTCTGGGCTTTACCAGCAGGATTTCTATCAGCCTTTTGGTACCCTGAGCTCTGACCTGACTCTCCCATACAGAACAGCCTAAGCTGTTCCATGGCTGCTCTTTCAGGTGACATCTCTGAACCTTTCCAGACTCTTTCTTGAACCATATAGGCACAGCAATGGCCCTACTCCCAGTACCAAATTCTGTCATTTACTTTTCTCTCATTGCTTGGACAAAACACCTGACACTCAAAATGAAAGAAGGAAAGGTTTATTTAGCTTACAGTTTTTGTTGGTTTCAGTCCATAATCCAAGGCAGGGTGGCATGGCACTGGGGCAACACTTCAAGGCAGCAGCCAGAAGAAAAGAGAGAGAGAGAGAGAGAGAGAGAGAGAGAGAGAGAGAGAACAAACCTCTTCTCCTGGCTTATATTGTACACAGGCCACCCCCAGTGTGGGTGTAGCACTCACAAAATCTCCATGCCCTTCTTTGCTAGGGATGAGGATATTTACAAAGTAAGAACCCTGGCTCCCTGCTGAATCTCTCAGTTAAACTTCTAAACTGCTCAAGTTGACACAATTTATCAACCAGAGCAGAGCCACAATTTCATTGGCTGGTTTCTAGTTACTCCATTTTGAATATTTTGACCAGCATAAGTAACTGCATTGAGAAAACACATGAACTGTGAGTGCACATATGTGTGCATGTACATGTCTGGGTGCTTGTGTGCATGTGTACACATGTATGGGCCTACAAGCCTATGGGGCTGCAGCAGCAGTGGTTGAATAATGTGGACTGTGACAGCTACACACGCTAAGCCAAGTGGAGTCATAATATAATGAATCCTGCCAAGAATTTGTATAAATACTAGAAAACCCGCAGGTAGAAATCCACCTTTAACATATATACATTCACGAGACTTTGCTTGGTCTCACCTTTAACACTTGCCTTGATATATGCATTCATGAGCTCCAGAGGCTAATCATAAACTTGTGTCTCTCCACCTGGGTTGGACCCCAATGCAAGCCAAATGAACAATGTGTACAAAGCCAAAGGGAGAAAATCAGAGTATTAACAGTTTTCAAACTCAGCTTTCTCAAAGTTGAAAATGGTTTTTCTTGCTTTAGATTTTCAGAGTTTCCATTGCTTTCCCCAGGAGTCAAAAGCGTAGAATTCTATGAGAAAGGCAACTAAATCAGGCCTTCCATTGAAAATGCCCTATGTTGATGATCTCAAGTTGACATCTACTTTTGCTAAATTAAATTTTTCCTTTCATTACTATTAATATAGACTACCCATTGGTTAAAAGTTGGATGCTTTCCTTTTTCTGCCAGAATTTTAAATGAAGACTCAGTCAAGATAAATGACCAGCCAGGTATGGTGGAGCATACCTGTAATCCCAGCACTTGAGAGGCTGAGACAGGAGGACTGTGGTGAGTTTGAGGCCAGCTTGGGCTACATAGGGAGTTCAAGGCCAGCCTGAACTACATAGCAAGAACTTGTCTAAAAAAAAAAAAGAAGAAGAAGACAAATAGCCAGACTAACAATCAGCAAAAGGAGATTTAACTGAAGAACTTTTAACTACAAAGTTTGAAAATTTTTTCACATAGTGAAAATTCAGACTGTTTTATCAGAATATTAATTTTGATAGAAAAGCTTATGCTTGTTCCAGAAACCCATGTAGGGGCTAAAGTGCAGTAGAAGTGTGCTGACAGGCTCAGTTCACCTTATTGGAATGCTTTCCCAAACTGCTGCTGCTCCTTCCAATCAACCTTGAGCTTGCGAAGCACAAAGAGTCCCTAGTCGAAGTAAGAAGCATGTTTCCCTTGACAAGTTGATCAAATATAAATGCTTTTCTGTTCAAGTAGGGAGGCCCACTAAACCTCCTTATGCAGATCAGTTCTGTCTTCTGATGCCTTCTTTCTGACACATCTTCAGCTGGTTCTTGGTGCAGTGTAACTTCAGTATGCTCACCTTCTACGCTGGAGCAGACTCTCACCATCTAACTTCTCCCTCAGCCACAGTTTAAGAATGCACAATTTCTGGGCCAAGGATTTAGCTCAGTGGCATAAGTGCCTGCCTGGCAAGCATGAGGTCATGAATTGGATCCTTGGTTAAAAAAAAAAAAGCACAATTTCAAGTGGCCCAGGGGCCTTAAAAATTCAGAGGCAACAGAGAACTTTATGATAACAGGACATTACAAGACATATGTCCATAAAATGAGATCTTATTCAGCAATAGAAAAAAATGAAGTACTGACATAAGCTAGGTGAATCACAAGTTGGATGACCCTTGAAAAGATGCTAACTGAAAGAAATCAATTAATCAATTCATTTTTATGAAATGTTTGGAATGGGCCAAACCATAGAGACAGAAAATGAATCAGAGTTTGCTTATAGCTGGGAAGTTTGAGGGGTAGACCAGTTCTGTGAGAACAGGTTGACACAGCAGAGGGGCTCCTAATGTTTTGTCTTCCCCATGCACCTGCTTATCCATTGGCCATGAGATTTAGCAGGAACTGAGCAAATGTCAGCATCATGCTCTTGTACTTCTCAGCTTTCAGCACTGTGAGCTAATAAACTTCTCTTCTTTATAACTCACTCATTCTGAAGTATTCTGTCATAGCAACAGAAAATGAACTAAGACAGTCCCTAATATCGTGCTTAGCACATTACAGGCATTCAATAAATGAATGAATGAAGTGAACACTGAATAAAGAACATACTCAAAGGATACCTTTAACCTCAAAGGTAGCCTAGAATTAACAGGAAACATTTTAAGTGAAGGGCCTCACTCCTGTCCTGTACCCACACATTTTAGATCAAAAGTAGTATAGAAGAGTTGGAGTAGTTAAAAATTGGCTAAAAAGCCATTATGTAAAGGGCATAAAGTCTTGGGAAGTGCCTGGCTGCCACCAGAATATCTGTAGGGAAAAAGTTGTTTACTTATCTTTTGAAATATTTTTTAAATATTATGTCATTATAAATAATAACAGTTATATGAACTGCTTAGATGAATTTTCCATTCTGGTTACAAATAAAGAGTATTATGTACAAA
Source organism: Hydrochoerus hydrochaeris (assembly GCA_004027455.1). NCBI lineage: Eukaryota > Metazoa > Chordata > Mammalia > Rodentia > Hydrochaeridae > Hydrochoerus > Hydrochoerus hydrochaeris. The sequence goes on along the minus strand of PVLA01007419.1, from coordinate 61,976 downwards.
ACAGCTTGGGGAAGGGCCCTGTAGAGATGGGTAGATTTCTGTTTTAGAACCAAGACTGATTGTATCTGCATTATAATGCGTAGTATTCTCACCAGTTCAATAAACCATTTTTCTCCACTCATAAGTCTGGCTTATAACCCCCAACAAAAAGTAGTTTGTGGAGAGGAAAAAGAAAGAGAAGAATTAATGAACTAAAAAGTTAATTGTTTCCCATCACTTTGATTTTGATAAAAATTGCTGTATTTGTCTACTTCAAAGCAACAGCTTGTCTGTCTCACATTACGTACAGGAAATAGGTATCACAAGAAAGGATTCAGGTTTTAGATTCTTGGGGTCCCTGTAGAGGCCACCTGATCTGCGAAGTAAGTAATGAGGGCAGGGAGGGTTGGGTGGAAAAGAGGAAATTCTGGGATAGAAAATGGGGAATGGAAGAGCACAGGATGAAGAACATGTAAGTTACAAAAACAATGTGACCTGCAATCCTAGTAATGAGTGGATGCCCTGGAGAAACTTCAGAACTTGTGCCCCAGGAATGACAACGTTGTTAAAGAGCTTACAGTTCCACTTACAAAAGATTAAAAACTGGCAAAGACAAAGGTGTGTTACTTGGGGGTGCATGTGCTAAAACTATTAAAGCAGATTATCACAAGATTCAGAATAGTGATTGGAAAGCTATCACCATGTTTTATGCTTTATAATCACAGTCACTACTATTACTGTCTAAATCATAAATTAGCATGTGCCATTTTTCATGTATCACCCCCTTCATAATTTTTCAGGAGTTTTTCTTAAACAGAGATGCTAAGTCAGAGATTCACTGGACAAGTGCAGAGGTAGGGGAATAGAATCACACACCACCTGAACCAAAAAAATGTATTCCAGATCTAAAGTTTGGATTTCTACTTACAGACAATGGGCAGTGTAAATAAATAAATAAATAAAATTAAAAAGGAAGAAGAACTCTGAAGCTCACATTCATTGGCCCTAATCCTCTACCACCACCAAAAGTGTTCTGCTGGTCCTTATTCTAACCAGATGCAACTGGCCCTCAGTGCCTGTGTCTGGGCTCCAACCTGCTGCAGCCCACTTGCCCAGCTTTTGTCCCTGTAAGTTTGCTGAAGCCCATAGTCTTTGCTTACCATCTGGACCTGTATCAGGGTACATCTATTGTTTACCAGCTACTGGATGAATTAAAATATTTCAACACTTGACAGATGCTCTGTCCCATCTGGAACCCTGTACTCTTACCCCAGCCTCAACCCCACCACCCATGACCTAAATGTGACATTTGTACCAGTGAGGACTTTCTCAGTCTCCGAGTCAGAACTGAGTGTCTGCCTCTTCTGGTCCACAGAGCTCCCTATGTGTGGTCAGTAAATGGTGTGGTTAACTAAAGACATGGTTCCACATCCCTCAGATGTAGATAACTTCCAAACCAGAGTCTCCACCTAGTTGTCTCTTCAGCACGAGCAATTCTTAAAGTACCAGGAAGTCAGAATGGATTTAAGTCTGCAGCCAGGTCCTGCTGATGTGTCCCCCACCCTAAACAGCTAGATATCAATTTCTTGTTACTGAATCAGTGGGAGGAGAGGGGAGCAGGCCAGGGGCCAGGCAGCTCCTGTGCAAAGATGAGAGACTCAGGATCATATGTATTTTCCAACCGTGGTAGTTTAATAACTAACATGGCTATTATATATCAATATACAGTGGCTAAATACCCATATATCTTTGCATATAGGCAGCACTCTGCCTGGTAGAAGGTATTTAGTAAGTAGTTACTCAAAGGATGAGACATAAAATAATTATAATTTGAATCATTAACCATTTGCCCAAAAAGGAGAAAGGGAGAGGGAGAATCGAGATTTGGCTTCTACTGTAAACTTGTAACTGTTAACTGTAAACTTGTCACCGTGTAAAAGCAGATTGGTAAATGTGGGCATGTGACCCAAGCCAGTCTATTAAGACTCAATCCTGACTTTTTGCTTGAATCCTCCCAATCCCTCTGCTCCTCCAATTGCCCGTTACCAAGCTAGCTTGGGGAGCTGTCTAGCCCCCAAGAAGGGGAATCTGTCAAGAAGGAAGCACAGGGTACCAGAAGCAGGACATGAGGACAGTCAGGTGCTATAACCTGATTTAAATCCCACATTCAGCCATGCCTGAAGATCCGACCTGCACCTTTCAGTTAAATGACCCCAAGCACTCTCTTTCTTTCTTAAAATATTTGACTTATTTTTTGTATTTTACTTTGTTTTGCCTTTGCAATCATTAAGTCCAGTCTAATTCAGGCAGAAGGAGTGTCTCCATTAGGAAAAAACCCACAAATCTAAGTTTTTATTTGTGTATCTCCTATCTTTCACATTCCGTGACATCTTGCCAGTTCATTCTGGTAACTCACCTCTCGCCAAGGAGAACATTTGATAGATTTATGAATGTGGGGAAGTCCAGGGTATTCATCACAGGGTAGGCATGGATAGGAACAAGCAAGGTGTCGTCTCCCTAAAATTAGTGAGAAAAGGTAAAGGTAAACATTTTGAAAAGCATAATTTTATCTCATATGCTATCATCAAGTTTTCCCTTAAGTTGCAGTACTTAAGTACATTCTTCGACATAATGTGTAGAAGATGTTAGGTATATTTCTCTGAAATGATGTTCACTATCATTGAAGGAGCTGAGGGAAATGATGCCTTCGCGTAGATATGACAGCCATTCTATTTGCTTCTGCTTCAACAAGAGCTAAGACACTCTTCAGCAGCGCATGAGAAAGCAAAACGAGTACAGAGTCATCTGATTTGAATGGCACAGAATGGAGAGCAATTTACTGGCTAACCCAAATTGCATAGTGAGACTGTCTCAAAAAAAAAAATAGAACAAAACAAAACATTACAACTCACACAAATAACAATGGTTTGTCACATTATTAAGGAAATGTGTTTCTTGATTTAAATATTAGAGGTGTCTTAGATCTGAAAATTGCTTCTTCCTTAGTGTAGAAGCATCACTAATATGATGTGAATCAATGAGAAAATTCTATCAATTCATAAAAAATAAGTTCACAAGTTTCCATGACTTTCATTTTAAAAAAGAAAATTAAAAATAAAATGTCTTTATAAGTCACTTTATTGTACAGACTATAAGTAATAAAAGTAAATTCATTGACTAGCAGCACATCCCACTCTTCCACTTCAGGTTTGAAACATTAGAAACGTAGCAAACTTTGAGTTTTCTTGAGTTTCAGAACTGGATTTGCAATCGAAAGAAAGGAAGGGGTGCAGATGGCTGTTTTAAGAGAACTGACAACATGTGTAGCTGGCTCTGGAGGTTAAAGTGTGACAGGGAGGACCTAGAAGAGACTCAGAAGAATCCCAACCCCACAGTGTCCTAGTTCAGGCCATGAGACCTGCAAGGAATCGTGCCCTTGCGACTCAGGGCAGTCGCCAATCCATAATCCTGACCTGATGGTCACTCGTTTTTCAGTCCGGCCCTGAGGAGAGTGCATCGACACACAGTAAGGGAGGCTTTGGGCACAGCGCTCTGGGACACCTGCAGCACACAGTGCCCTGAGTCTGCCTAGGTTCTCCGCAGTCCAACACTGTCCCAACCCAGGTTCTCGGCAGCCCAGCACTGTGTGACGGCTAGATGGATAAATGTGTCACTGAACAGCGCCCTTCCACGTCAGTCGAACCGGCGCCTGAGGAACACCTGGCACCAGGCTGAGGAAGCTCTGTTGGGCCAGTCCATCTCTCTCTCCCTTCACTGAGTGCTGACCCACTCCCAGCAAAAACAGTTGGAGGAGACTAACCTTACAGTGAATGCGGATGCAGTCATAGTAGTATCGCCACTCATCTGGAGAAAATGTAATGGTGACTGGGAGGGACAAGCCAGGGATGAGGCGGTTTTCCTGGAAAGCAAGTTGGTTCTCGTTGGGACAAGCCCCAGACCTCACAGACCACAGCCCTGTGAGTGACAACACACAGTACCCCCACAGCCCCAACGGGCTTGAGACCTAGAAACCCAGTAAAGAGCACCACAGAGAGCGGATATGGCCAAGGGCCACTTACCTTTTTCACATAGCTGATCTGAAAGTATTTGGTTTGTGGGGGTAAAATATGAACATGTGTGTCTTCATCAGAAATGTTGGCCAGGTGCTGGGTGAGAGAAAGACATGTTTAGAGCTAAGACATTGATTTATTGATTTGTATATTCATCTCCTCATGAATTTACACCTCATCTTGTTCCTAAATGGATATGAGGAGACATATTTTTTTAACTTTGTAAAAGATTTAAAGTTTCCCATATACCATTTAAAGAATAACAAAATATGCCCATATGCCTACTGCTCCCCAAAGAATGATACCAGGGCCCGTAACCCTATGACCCCCAGAATACATGGTCCTCTACAGGCGTCCTCAATCCTGAAGGCTTACTGTGTGCACTTTCTGTTGAACTCAGTCGGATCCTAAGAGTCCCCTGAACTTAAAGGTCAGCCACCAACTCCCACAGGCTCTCTAATTCCAGGTCACTGGTTTGGTGCCAGAGGATACTCAGACCCTCAGAAAATCAGGAGAGAACTGTGGCTGGGGCAGCACCTCACCCATCCTGGGCAAATGGCAAGGGCTGTTCAGACCATCCAAAGACAGAATTTTCTCTGAGGAAAGAAAGGGTTTCCCGCTGTTTGACAGGGAAGCAGGAACTCTGAGCTTCAGAAATCTGGGCTTCACCTGTGCTATGCAGGGTTGAGTGGCCTTTGGTTTCCACAGTCCAGGCCAGAGGCTCAGCTTGTCACTGGGGCTCTGGGAGATTCATTGTCTGAGGTCTTGTATTCATTAAGGTCCTAAATTAGACTTTACACATTAGCTCCCAAAAAGACCATAGTGGTATTTGCATGCGCTTAAAGTTCTTATTTGTTGCATGAGAACATTCTTGAAGTACCACAATTTTGACTTTGTTGGTTATGTATTTTTTTTTTAAATATGCTAAAAGTCTAGAAAGAAAAGCTTCCTAGAGGCCCTGGAGAGGCACAGTCTCGGTGAAGGTTGTGCTCTCAGGTGCCCAACACACAAGAGTAGTCCTTCCATGAGAGATGGGGAGGGTAGATGTGCTGAGCTGTCGCACTCAGAGCCTTGGGTAGGATCTACATGGAAGTGAAGAGGTTCCTGGGACCTGATGGGCTTGAGAAAGACCTCTATCCTCATACTGGTCATAGGGCTGGAAATGAGAGATGGTAAAGGCCTTGAGCTGGGAGTCCAGGGAGACCAGGGAGTGGAAGTGGCTCTACCATCAATCATTTACCTAAAAGTCATCCAACAAGGACAGCAAAACAGACAAAGATGTACAAATGGGTTTTAGCATGTCCCCTTTAGAAGAAACTGGTGATCTGTACTCCTAGAGTCCATGGTGAGCACTGAAAGTTCCCAATCTGGCATCTCTGCTCCAGAACCAGAACCTAGGGAGCTTCAGCGATGTTCATCAAAATAGCTGGAGGAGCTTCTGTTAGCAGGAGGGATGCTGAGAAAGTGTGGATTAACTGGGGTAATATTGTTCTGGAGTTTCCACTTTGGTATTTGAGCAACTGGATCTAGAGACCCAAATATCCTTTAGAGTAGCACTCTGAAAGGATTTCAGCATCCGAGCTGGGGTCTTTAAGCATCTCCTCTCAGTGGCACATCATCTCAGAGAAAACCAGTACTTCACCCCAGAATACAGGGCCCCATTTCAAACGGCCCCCTCTGTTCTGTTTTACCTTTAAAGTGCTTTACCTTAACATGTGTGTTGGTCAACTTTGCCCTAAAATTTTGTTCTGTACTGCATTTTTCTAAAATGTAAGAGTAGGGCGGGGGATTTAGCTCAGTGACATAAGCGCCTACCTTGCAAGGACTCGGTCGTGAGTTTGATCCCCGGTACCAAAAAAAAACAGACGTTGCCTCTAAATAAATAAATAAATGTTTTTTTTAAAAAAAATAAAATAAAATGTGAGAGTAAAATCGATGCTCTAGAATGATATACTGTGTTTTTACTATCCCTTCAGTTCCTTCCATCCTCACACCTTGAGGAGACACCATCAAGATTCATTGCCCTAATTTTGAAAAGTAAGATCTTGGGAGTCCTTTAAAGCTGTAATAGGGAAATAAAAACTAATACTGGTATTTTTAAAAGCCAGAAGGAACCATTTCTTTATTTAAGATAAGGCTTCATAGGCCAACAATTTTGTTTGTGGCTGCCAACGGGAAAATTGATGGGTTGGTTACTTAATAAATATAATTTCCCAGGCAAAAATCTTTCCTCAAAGAGGAAAAGTAATGTGAGAGGTATTGATTTTGAGAACAGTGGGACCATTATTTCAAATTTTAAAGTACTTCAAAGTAGTGATTTCACTATGAATGCAAGTAAAATGGTTTAGTTCCTTTAGCCAAATTTGGATCGATCCCAAACGTTAATGAACAATTTATTGTGGTTTTAAACACACATTCAGTCATTTTACGCTTGGGCAATTTGCATAGTTTCCTGTAGCAAGATCAAGATAAAAACAAGTTGTTGGATTTTCCTCCTTGTTTGGCAAGAATCTCAAGGTAATCACTTCAGGCTTCCGCCTAACTTGACTGGTGGAAACGGAAGGCTGGCTCTTCCAGTATCTCTCAGCATGCTATTAAGATGAATAATTTTGTACTTTTATCTATTTCTGTTTGTTTTAATGCCTGATAGAAGCAGTATGATTCATGAGCCTTTGCCAAGTCAGTCTCTTCCATGGAAGTATATTCGATACGATTCCTTCTTGAGCATTCTTTAAGCACCTTGTGTGTGTTGGACACTGTGGCAGGTGCTGAGGGACGGGCAGTACAAGAGACAGATGTTTTTCTGTTCTCCAGCAGAGTGAAGCAGAGTTGAGGCTTCAGATCTTTTTCAGTAATTAAATCAAACTCCCATCCTCCTCATGCATTCTCAATGGGAGTGTTATGACCCACTGAGGGAGTGAAAGTTGTTTCTTGGGAGGACAAAATAATTGTAGGTTTTACACTGGCTTTTGGACCTTCCAAAGCTCAATCTTGCCTGACAAAATCTTATTTCTCACTATTTTTTTTTCATTAATATTTTCTTAGGGGGTTGGAGATTTAGCCCAGTGGTATAAGCGCCTGCCTGGCAAGCACAAAGTTGTGAGTTCGATCTCCAGTGCCAAAAAAAAAAAAAAAAAAAATTTCTTAGGGGATGGTAATGAAAGAAAAGGTTAGAAACACCATTCATCTCCAAAATATCATGAAATTGGTTTCATTTTCTCAAGTACATAATTCCTGTATGCAAAAACAAGACATTAACTTCCTCTGCTATTTGAATTATAATAATATCCTATATGTTGGGATTTTCATGCCAACCCACGTCTCCCACCTTTTCTGTCCTCACTTCCTGCCACACATCATACAGTCCAGGTAAATCAATCAGATTACACAGTGAACTCCAAATGTGCTACACGCCAGCTCACCCTGAACTTCTAGTGATATCTCTCCATGCATGGAATGTCTTCTCCATACTCCCCTTTTTGCTTCTGTGTGTATGGGAATAAAAGCTTCCCCAGAGTATTTTCTTTTTTATTTCTTCATGTTTTCTTGTACTACTTGGGAAACTCCTTGATTTTGTTCACCTTAGCATTTCCCACAATGCCTCAGTACTTTGCTTGGTACATAGTGGATATTCTTACTAGCCATGCATGGAATTAAATGGAAGAAAACTGTCCCTCTATTAAGAACATAATATATACCAAACACTACAACTTTATTGCTGATAAAATAATAGATAAAAATTGGTCAATTAGATAAATAGTGAAGTATGCAATTCATATAGTTAAAATTATGGGGCCAGGGATTTAGCTCAGTGGCTTAAGCACCTGCCTGGCAAGTACAAGGTTGTGAGTTCGATCCCTGGTACAAAAAAAAATTATGAAGAAGGCAAAATTATTTTAAATTTAGTAACATTATTAGAATCAAACAAAAAAAAACAGTTCAAAAAGCCACTGTTTATTTTGGCATGGTTACTTTTTATATTACCAGATAATTACTGGCTTTAGTAATTGACAGCCTGTAAAGACTTAACATTTTTTGAAACTATGGGAATTTTAGCAAGCCAAATAGAACTTACATGATTCCAAAGAAAGTATTGTAAGGAAGGTAAGCCCTCTTACCCTGCCTGTCCACAAGTGAAAAATCCCCTAAAGTTAATCACAAAATTATAAAACATCTATCAGAAAAAGAATTGTGACTTATTTTCAAGATTACAATATTTATCTGGGGCCAGGGATTTAGCTCAGTGGCATAAGTTCTTGCCTTACAAGCATGTGGTCGTGAGTTTGATCCCCGGTACCGAAAAAAAAAATGTATCTGGGCCTAGTGGCATATACCTATAAACCCAGTTATTTGGGAGACTGAGACAAAAGGATCACAAGTTCAAGGCCAGCCTAGGCAACTTAGTGAACCCTGTCTCAAAATGAAAGGGGGAGCAGGGGCTGAGGATGTAGCTGAGTGGTACAACACTTACCTACCATGTACAACAATCTGGATTCAAGCCCCAGTACCATTTTAAAAAAAAAGCATTGCAATACTCACCAAGTCGATACAACAGACCTTTATAAAACACCTTAGCTATTGTTTTTTTTTTTTTTTTAAAGAAATTGACAAACTGATTCTATAATTCCTATGGAATTTCAACAGTAACCACGTGCTGCAATACCATTAAGAGAGACATACAGATAAGTGGGGTAGAAATGAGAGTCCAAAAACAAACGCTTACATTTATAGTCAATTAATTTTAACAAGAGTGTCAAGGTCATTCCACCGGGAAAGAATAGTCTTTTCAAAAAACACTGGAACATGAGTAAGATTGAAGTTGAACTCCCAACTCATACAATACATAGAAAATAAAATGAACCACACAGTTACATTTAGCAGCTAAAACTATAAAACAATTAGAAGAACATCTTTATGATCTCAGATTTATCGGTGGATCCTTACAAGTGACATCAAAAGCGTAAGTGACGTGAGAACAAACAGACAAATTGGACTTAATCAAAATTAACATCTTTTGTGCTGCAAAGGACATTGTTAAGAGAGCTAAAAGATTGCTCATAGAATGGGATAAAATGCTTGCTAGTCATATATCTGACAAATGACTCTATCCAAAATATATAAAGAACACTAAAAACTCAAGGATGAAGGGGACAAATCACTTAAATATAAAATGCATAAGGGATTTGAACCAGTGTTTCTCTTAGAAAGGTGACAAATGGCCAGTAAACTCATAAAAAAGTACTTAGAATCATTAGTAATTAAATAAATGCAAATAAAACTACAGTGAGCTGAATGGTGGTCTTGACAAGATATGTCACATTCTAATCCCACAAACCTATGAATGTGGCCTTATTGGAGAAAAGGTCTTTACAGAATTTAGGCTGACACTCTTGAAATGGGTTATTCTAGATTACCTGGTTATATGATTTCATTCACATGAAATGCCCAGAATAGGTAAATTTAGATTCAGGAAACAGATGAGTGCTTATCTAGGATGGGGCTGCAAAGGGGTGAAGGCAAGGGTTATGAGAGAGAATACAGACTGGGGAGAGGCTGATAATGGGTGTGAGGTTTCTTTTTGGGGTGATAAAATGTTCTAGACTTACAGTGTGCTAATGGTTGCACAGATATGTAAATCTGTTAAAAATCACAGAATAGTATGAGTACCGTAAAGTGTAAATTAACTCTATGTGCATTATATTTCATGAAGTTGTCAAAGGTGAGTATAATGAGAAGCAAATAATAAAATCCTATTTTAGCTTTTGATATCTATTTGGCTTATTAAACAATAAGTATGAATAATACTTATTTTATATCTATGCCACCAAAACCTAGACAGGAATGTTCATTAAGCAAAAGTAAGCTCCAAAATTAATCATTAACTTTGGTCTTGATGCCATCTCCTAACAAAGCCTTTGCGGGGTGGTGGAGAAGGCCCTAGGCACAACTTTAAACACAAGTCCTCTCGCTAAGTGGGAATATTGGGCCCTGACAGATTTTCCTCAGGTCTATTCTCTCCCTTCTCACTTAAGTGCTGGAGGACTTGAGAAACAGCATTTTCCCCTAGACACTGGGGACTGCCTTATAGAAACCTAACTTCATTTCCTCAAAGCTCTGGCATATTTCAGTTTCCTCCAGTAATGGTTCTCCCTCTAAAGGGTCTAACATCATAACTGAAACTGTGTCTTAAAAAGATGCCCTTTAAGATATGGCTTTTAAAAATGCACCATTAGTAGTATTGTGGTGGTTAGGGACAGGGCCGGGGGAGAACATCAGTATAAATGCAGGGTCTCAGAAGGCTACAGGAAGAGAACACAGCCCAGAGGCCAGTTTGGTTCAAGTCTTAGGCCCCATGTGGAGCAGTCTTGAGACATGTTGCCCAATGTGACTATGCAATTGGTCATGGAGGTGGGAGAGCTGACATAAATTCTTTGGTACATTTTCACATAGCTTTGCCAAGGGGAGACTCTGAAGTCACACAGAGCCTACTCTGGTCACCATCCAGGTCAATGAAGGGGACACAGTAGGACCAATCTGCCTTGTGTGTCTATGGTAAAATCTCAGTCACTGTGAGCTCTGGCTACTTTGTGTCCAGCCTTTCATCTGTCTCTTTTGCAGCCTGAGAACGTGGGGCTGACTTCTCCCTCCCTAGATCTCAACAAATCCTCGCCTGCCAGATGACTGATTCAGGCACAGGCATCCAAGCGCAAAGCTTCAGGGGAATGCTGGTGGAAACTCACAGGAAAGGGACAACCTTTTCCCTGGGAGGACCCTTCCGCAGAGAGGAAGTAGTTTTTTTTGCTGCATCTTTAAAATCCATCATCATGAATCTACATTTCTAGCCCAGCACTTCAGCTGATTATGATGCTCTTTAGGTAAATGAGTAATATAAATACAGAACAGTCATGTAATTTCATTATTATAACCAATTATAGGTCTTACAAAGTACCTACCAGAATCTGTTGGTGCTGTTTTTCTATCTGATAGCCTCCAAAATGCACTATGCCAGGTCTTGCCTGTATCGCCTTATTATTCAGAAGTTTGGCATAAATCTCTATAAAAACAAGGTAGATAAGTGCATACTGAGACATCACAAGAAAAATTAAATTAAAGAAGATTCTATTAACATGGGATCTCTTTAATTTAGGACATTTTAAGCACATGAAAGTTTTTAGACACTAAATATAGCTGTCAACAAGATTAATTATGTTTCCAAATAAAGTGGATTCCTTTGTCTCTATTTTTAAGCATCACTTGGGAAATGCTCTCATTATAGCACAAATTCATATCATGTATATTACCCACTAAAATCATTTGCTCTTCACAAATATACATATTTTCTAATAAAACACCAACTTATAAAAACCATATGCTCTTTCTTTGCTCTAACACTGATATTACTTATTATGTGACAAATATGCTATTCAAAAAATTCAAACACCAAGGGTTTAATTGTATTACTGTGCATTTGACTTTTATTACTTGACTTCCTTAGGACAGCATTACAACATGATGTAAAATAATCTTAAAGCTCTGAGTACTGCCGTAGACAATAAAGCTTTGAATTGCCTTAGACAATAAAGCTTTGAATGGATTTTTTTTTAAGTCCCAAAGACAAGGCTAAAACAGCTGAGCTCATAAATGTATCCAGATCTACAAATCTTTTTTGAGCTTTTTATTTAGACAGAAGCAGAAGCACATGGAGAAAGCACTGAGACTCCACTGAATAACCTTTTCCATTTTTTCCCTGTTTTGTGTCAGGCAGGACTCTCTTGCATTTGTTTATAGTCCTCACTCCAACACTATGACCTATTATTTCCACAGTGCAGAAGAAGGAGCTGAGATTTAACAGTTAAGAAACTAGCCCACAGTTGATAGCCAAAAACGAAGCCTAGATCTGTCTGCTTCTAACCACTGACTTGCCTCCCTCAGAATGCTTGTGGCGTCTAATTTCTTATAAACAATAACCTTGTGGCTTTGGCACAGACAGACACCCACACCCCACCCCTTTCCCCTCCTCACTGCTGGGATAATCTGCAGTGTGTGGGAACTGTTTGGCTCTGTTTTCTTCTTACAGCCTTGTCACATTATCAGCTTTTGGTCAAACTGAAGGACTGGAATGGCATGATGATGGCATTGTAGGGGGACTGGTGATTTCTCCTGCTTAAATTTGGCCATTTTTAAAGTGCTGAAATAATCATCACGCAGGTTTTTTTTTAATTTTGAGAGACTTTGTTTTAGGGCCATGAAGTAAATGTAAAACTAGCATTTTTCTGCTAACATCCAGATATGAAGCATGCCATCTTGCACTTGACAAGTTCTAGTGACAAAAGAGTCACACCAAATACTACAATACTTAATGTTTAAGCTCGGCCTTAAAAGATGGGTAGGGTAATCACATGTAGTGTCAAAGAGCTGGATGTGGGGCTGCCAGTTGAACACTGGCTGAAGTGTGCCACGTCAAGAAAATTATGGGACTTTAATGAGTCTTGAGTTCCCCAACAGCAAAACAAGAAATGAATGTATTTCAGGGGATTGTTGTGTGTGGATTAAATAAGAATAATGCAGAGAAGATGATTAGCCTATTCCATAATAACTACAAAGTGACAAAAATACAGTGTGCTTAAATTTTAAAATTTATTGTAGTAAAAGACACTTTGCCATTGATCGTCAATACTCGCCCTCACTTTGAGTGCACTTAACCCATCATTTTTACCATTTTCTGAAGCAGTTCTGGAAGTCCTCTTTCTTGGATGTCATTAGTTACATGGTTGTCTCAGTATCCTGAATTAATTCAACTGTTTACCTTTTAGGGTCATTTTGGCTTTGGGGAAGAGCCAGAGGTTGCATAGCGCCAGATCTGGTGGGTAAGCTGGATGAGGATGCCCTGTAATGTTTTTATGAGCCTTCCTTCCTGTTGGATGGCACTTGGCAGCCTCCTTCACCATATATATATATATATATATATTTTTTTTTTTTAAATGCCTTGTAAAGACAAGAAAGGAGATTCACAGAACTACTTAAAGAATGATGGGACGAGTGTGTTTGAAGTAAGAGTGAATATTTTGAAAGCAATGTCTTTTACTGTAATACATTTTCAAACTTAAATACTCGTATTTTCTGATTACCCTGTGTATAGGATATTCCAACGTTTGGAGGCTCAGCACTAGTGTAGGAAAAGGCAGCAAGCTGAGAAATGCTGGTGGTCTGAAGCAGCAGGGTAACCTGTGCTGCAGCTGGGGATGAGTTGGGACTGGCACTGGCTGAATTCAGATCATATAACTTCCTGCACTATGTAAGGAGAACTGTTGAGGAGCATTCAAGCACGAAAGAGATGAGTTGGGAAAAGGGCAGGAGGAGAGTACGGCCAGGGAGGAAGTACTTTTAACAGTCCCTGTGACCAATGAGGGTGAGAAACAGACAGCAGAGGTAGATAGGAGAGAAACAGAATTTGAGGTACAATTTACACTATAAAAATCTACCACTCAATTGGCTATATGTAAAAAGAACAATTGTTCTTAGTAGTGAAAAAAAACCTATTATGAGCCTATAAACCAATATAGATAAACTGGCACCGAAATTCCATTAGGCTTTCTGGATTTTGGGATCTCCTGGGAAGACTTAAGCTGTAAAGCACATCTGTTCCCCAATCACCTACTTGATTCGAGGAGGTGATTCGGCACTTCTGCTCTTTTCTTGGGCTCCTCCACCAGGCTCTTCAAAAGGAGGGGCATTTCATTATTGAAGGGGTCTTCCACATTCTTTAATTCTTGGCTGGAGACTTTCACTGCTGCCATTTTATCAAGGAAAATGAGTCTTTTTTTTCTAGAGTCAAAGGTTATTTCCTGGAGAGAAAAGAGTAGCAGGATAATTATTCCCATGCACTTTTCCACTTCAGTTCTGACAGATGCACCTCTGGTTCCTACATGGTTTACTGTGCTGCAGGCCCTCCCTACTCCCTTAGCTACTCCCTTTCCACACACAGCTGGCCCACTAACCTTACATCACGCATCACAGCCCAGTGTGGGGCCACTGCTCTAAACCCTTCCCTGGTCCTCCGGAGCTTTCCCCAAAATGTTCTCCTGAGATACTTTGTGAGCACAGGAAGGCTCCCACAGTGAAGTAAATGTGGAAAGTGCTGAAGCAAGCAGTTAACAGGACGTCTCTTTCTGAGATTTCTCCCAATGGGCTTCTTAGAAGTATGTGCCTGTGGATCCTTTCCTCACGGGTTCACTCTGGGCAGGGCACTGGCACTTGTAAGTCACTTTGCTGGTCCTCCTTGCTATCAGGAGGCCACCAGATAGTGAAATCAACAATCAGCCGGATGTGGAGAGCTGAGCACAATCTCAGGACCTGTGCAGCTCTCAGCCTAGGTTGCTGCACCCATGTCTGTGAGCCTTACCTTCCCTCAATATACTCATCTGAAACCCCTGTTTAGTCACGAAGGCCCCCTGGATCCCAAAACCCTTCAGCATTCTCTAGAAATCACTGTGGCTATTTTTCACTTGACGCTAACGATTGACTGCCTTTATCTGCACTTTACAGATCCTGCATTTGCTTACATCTTCCATAACTAAGACCCTGAAACTGGGGCCTTTGGACAGACCAGGAGGCTGCTTCAGTGAAGCCCCTGAAAGTAAATGCAAAACTCGGGGTGAATCTATGTTTTTCCTGAAGAAAGCCCATAGCTTCAGAGTCCCAACAATCTACACCATCAAGCTAAACACAGTGAATGCATGCATCACTTTCAGAAAGCAGTTTCTGCTCTCAGTTCCCCTTCACCCCACCCCCACTAGCACCCCTCGCCAGCATCCCCAAAGGCTGTTCTGTTTAGCTCCAGCCTTCCTCCATCTCCTGTTCCCTCAAAGTCCTGGCCTCAACTTCAAGAAGGTACAGAGCTAAAAGGGGATCCACTGAACTGGTAGCGTTGTCACCCGCCCGCTGGCTCCCGGCCTTTAACTCTGACCCGGAAGCTCCCCCGGCCTGGTCACAGGCCGCCTCTCCTCACCACCGACGCCCACCCCGTTCTCTTCCAAATCCTTGGGGCCCGACTTCTGCTCCGACCCGGGCTAGGATGACTTGTGGCTGAATTTGCCCGCGGCTCCGACTGCCTCAGCCGCTCGGCAGTGGCGCTAGGCCGCCTCTGGGCCACCCCGGAGGAGGCTCACACCGCAGAAAGTTCCCAGGCAGGATTCTGCTAGCGCCGGCACCTGCTCTCAACGTCGCCATGACGACGCGGACGCGCTCCGGAGGGGAGGGTGGAGCCGGGCGCCCTGGGTCGGGGGATGGGGGGAGCGGAGCCCGGTGGCAGCAGGTCAGGGCCAAAGGGCGAGGATAACGTCTGAGGGCTCAAAACTGTCTATGGAGCCTGGGGACGAATAGAGAATGCAGCTTGTGATATGCAAGGCTAATGGATTTCCCGGAGGAACTGAGACATCATAAATAGACAACCTGGGGGACCAGACACGGGGCCAGATGGGGCCAGGCCTTTCCCAAAGAAGTGTAGTCCTGGACAACACCTGGCTGCAGTTGTGTCAGGTAGGCAGAGTGCTGTAAGGAACCGCTACACCTAGCTGCAGCCATGATCCTATCACGGCCAATCTTGTTTCATCCCGACCTTTGCAGGACTTACTCTGTATTATTTTGAAAACCACCCTATACATCATTTCATCTATAAATATTTCAGACTCTGCCTCCAAAAGATAAGGATTCTTTAAAAAAAAACTTAAAATTACAATAATTTCTTATATCCACATATATTGTATTCAGTATACTGTAGTTTCCCTTTGATTGTACACATCTTTCGCCTTTTACCAAATATATTGTACTCAGTTGTCTCGTGAATGTTCCCCAGTGTTTGCCAGTTTGAATCAGAATTCAAATACAGTAAAATTTCACATCGGAATAAGATATGTCTTGTCTCTTTTAATTAATAAATGGTCCTCGATCTTTCTTTGTTGTTACAACCTGTTTCTGTCCTTGATACGGATATTTAGGGATTATAAGCATGACATCCACCCTCTCCTCTGATTGCTGCCTTGTCTATTCCACTCTGCTCACCCATGGACATTTCTCCTTCCCTGGGCGGCTCAGGTTTCCACATTCTTAGGAGCTGTTTTTGTCTCCTTTGCATGTATGGCTTGATACTTGCTTGATGTTATCTATGGTTTTCTGTTGTTAACAAATCATGCTAGGCATCCAGTGAGGCTACTGGTTCTCTACATTGTTACCTGTTAGGCTGAATGTGCCTCTTTCCCCACTGAGAATGTTCATTTTTTCCATCTTTTTATTCTCCAATCCCTCTCACCATCAGCATTATTACCAGTTAAAAATATCTCCGTCTTTCGAGGCTAACACTAGGTAAATTCTCCCTCTCTACCCTCCTTTGTAGAATTCTAGGCCAGACAGACTCTTCTTCCTCTGGGCTTTCAAAACATTTTTCCCACCATATTTATCTCCTTATAGTGCTTATAGTGCTGCACCCATAATTATTTGTGTATGTGTCACAGAATTCTTAGCAGGTCACTGTACCTAATCTTTGGGTCTCTCATAACCCTTAACTCAATTCTTTGCTCATAATGATTGCTCAGTAACTGTTGGCCAAGGGAGTAAAAAATTTCATTTGCTTATCTTATAGGTTTGGTCATTTCTGTTGTGTTGCTCCAATAAGGTTGCAGATTTCAGGAAAATAAATACCATGTTTCCCATAGTCCCAGATCTTTCTTCTTTCTTTCTTTTTTTTTTTAAAGACAGCATATGTCAACATGTTTTTTCTAAATTTCAGATTTTTTTTTTTTAATCAGGGATTGAATTTACGACCTTGTGCTTGCCAGGCAGGCACTTATGCTGCTGAGCTAAATCCCCAGCCCTAGTCCCAGATCTTCCCATCCCAGCTCAAATCATGAGTTGTTTGTTTATTCCCAACTTTTGATGGATATTGGGTAACATTTTTAAATTGTACTTAATTTGAGTACAATTTTCTTATTGTGTATAGATAATATGTAGGTTTCTACATAAGCAATCAGCCAAATTCCATATCATAGTATGCATACTGTGTTGGTTACCTATTTCTGCTTTCTTTTGTATGCAACCCCAACTTTGCTCAGGTTTATTCCTAGCTCTGCAGTTCTAGCAGTAGATCCCAATTAAACTAAACTCATGGAATTTCTAATCCCCTCTTACACTTTACCAGGATTGATTTAGTCCAGTTCTGGCTGCAGGGATATGAAAGCTTCCGGGAGACAGCTGGAGAAGGCTTTCTGTCTACACCAAGGTGTGTGCTCCTAACCTTGCATGCTGATGAGACATGATGGAACCTTAACAATAGTTGAAGAGGGGCTGGGAATTTAGCTCAGCAGCATAAGCGCCTACCTTGCAAGCATGTGGTTGTGCATTTGATTCCTGGTACCAATAAAAAAAATAGTTATAGAATTAAGGCCTTAATGTGTTACACTAAGTGGTTTCCAAAATTTAAATCATAGAGGGTCTGGGGTGTAGCTCAGTGGTAAAGCACTTGCCTAGCATCCACAAGACCCTAGGTTTGATCTTCAGCACTGTAGGGAAATAAATAAGTAAAATTCAAACCATATATATTGTTGGAAATCTGGGAATATATTCATATAATTCAAAAAGTTAAAAAATATCTTCCCCATCTCTGTCTATCAGCTATCAAGTTTCCTTTCCTAAGGGTAAATCATGCTTCATATTTGTCTTTTAGGCATGCCTGTATTTGTGAGAACTTTACCCTTTGTTTGGAGTCTAAATAGCTTACTCTTCTTTTTCACTTAAAAAAACTATCTGTATGATCATTCCACATCTGTGTATAAAGTACCTTGTTATTCTCTTTTATGGCAGTATAATATTTAATAATTTATTTGCTCATCTCTATTGTTGGATATTTAGGTTTCTAATCTTGTGCTGCTGTAAGCAGTGCTGTTATTTATACAAGTGAGCACATAATCCCTGCAAGATTGTCCACGCATATACATGTGAGTGTATCTGTAAGAAAAGTCACCAAAGGGTTAGTGCTGTAGTCAAAGGGTCTGTCAATTTGTAATATTAACGACTGTCAAAGTACTACTCTCCATGGGTATTGCATTTATTTCTACTCCTACCTGTCATGTATGGGATCATTTGTTTTCTTATAACATCAGCAACAAGTATAACATGTTTTATTTTTGTTTCTCTGATAGGTAAAAAACTGTATCACAGTAGTATTTTTGATTTTTGCTTTCTCAAATGAGTAAAGGTGAAAATGTTTTCATGTTTAGGAGACATATTTTTTCTTCTGTGAATACATGTTTTACTGATGCTACCATTTGATTTCTGGTCTTTCTCTATTGAATTGTTGGTGTTCTTTATATATGAAATACAACCATCTGTTGTTCTGTGATAACTGTTGCAATTTTTCCCCAACTTGTCACTGTTAGAGTTTTTGCTTTGCAGAATTTAAAAATTATGTTGCATTTATTATTTATTGCTCTGTAACAAGTTACTTCCTGAACTTTGTGTTCTGAAACAACTATATTCATTTACCCAGAGAAGGGATAGGAGTTCAGATGAGATGTAGCAGTGAAGGTTTATTTCTTCTCACTGATGTCTGGTGCTTCAGGTGGAAGATGCGAAAGCTCAGAGGCAGAGTCATCTAATGGATGATGCAATGCTGTCATCTGACAGCCAGAACAAGGCTCAGGACAAATTATCTAAATGCATTGGAATTATTTTCAACCTCAAACAGGATATGGTGGTACACATGTGTTATCTCAGATATTTGTAAGGCTGAAGCAGGAAGATCTAGCTAACTGAAGGCTATTTTAAGAAACATATCAAGACCCTGTCTCAAAATAAAATTTCAAAAAAAAAAGAAAGAAAGAAAGAAGAGAAAATGCTAAATGATGGACATTATTTTCCCCATTACACAAATGAGGAATTTGAGTCTTGGATGACTCAGGTAACTTGCCCAGTGTCACATAGTTAATTTATGATTAAATCAAGGCTTGAACTAGTTTTGTGTTGCCAACATTTTTTCTTTCCACCCCTCTGTGCCTGTGCACGTTGCCTGAGACTGAAGCTAGGACTTTGCACTGAGCTATAGCCACAGTCCTCTTCAGCTTTTTTTTTTTTAAAGTCAGGGTCTTGCTAATCATTAAATTCTCAGGCTAAGCTCAAGGTGTGGTCCTCCTGCCTCGGCCTTCCAGAATGCCAACGTTTTTCTCCTTTGGCCAACATGGAGAACCAGGGGGTCCTCTGGGAGCTTGGGGTGAGCCTGACCTTGCTTTGCTCCATCCAGTGAAGACACAGACCTGGGGGTACTAGCAACATTGTCTTTCAGGTGTGGTTTTATTTGGTCTCTTTTATTTGACTTGCTTTAACTGTAATAGTTCATATAAATATTCAAAAGGATGCTGACAAATAGAGGCGGCCTAGTCAAAAAGTAAAGAAAAACCTATTTTCCTGAGAAAGCCAGCCTGCATTTCCAGAGTGTAAACAATGAGCCTGGATCATAAAAACCTCATTAAAATGTCAGCGTTCTACTTTGTACTTCAGGACTGAATTGAAAAATCACTCTTGCCCCATTATTTATGGCTCATCAATAATACATTAACTCAGCTCCTGGTAAGCTGACAGTCAGGGGAGGAAAGGTCTTTTTGTTTGGTTTATTCCATATCCAAAGGACTGAGGAGATCTTTGCACTTGTGTGGTTGTTTGGTGAAGACCTCAGACTTAGGCTTCCGGGGGTAGCCGGTCCCGTCCCCCCATCCCTGTTGCTGTCCTTGTTCCTGAACCCCTAACCCGGCCCTTTCAGCTCGAATATCACTCCCTCTGGGAGGCCTTCCTCAGATGCTAGTTAGGGCTCTTTCAGTTAAAGGTGATGACAACTGATTTAAATGGGAGAAGGAATTTCTGAGGAAAGAGGGAAGAGGGAGAAGGGGAAAAGAGAAAAGGGAGACGAAATAATTCGAGAGATGGAGTGAGAGTCCTTCAAGGCGTCAGTTACACTATGCTACATGCTAGTGTGACAGCTTTGTGTCTCTCCATCCTTTGGTTTCTTCCAGTCAAAGCTGGTTTCATTCTCAGCCAGGTTGTTGTGGAAAAGACCAGTGTCTTGCCACCAATGTGATCAGAATGCTGACGTCCAGGTTCTGATGGGGTCACTCTTACTGGCTTAAGCTACTGGTTAAGCCACTGTGGTTAGTTGTTTGGGGTAGTGAGAGGGGGAAAGGAAGACTCTTATATCAGACAGAGGAGTGGAGGTTGGTCAGGTGAACCCAAGATTTGTCTACACACGCGAGTCTTTGAAATCGTTGATATTTAAATGCATTTCATCTACAAGCGGCATAACAAATAAGAAGCTGATGCATTAATCCACCTAACTTGGTCTTGTTCCTTACTATCTGCGCTCATAGAATTTGTTGCAATTTGCAGTATCACCTACCACACATTCTGCAGTTCCTCATGTTAGCCAACCAAAAGGTTTATCACATATGTGATGAAACAAGTCTTTTCTTAAAATGTTATTGTTTTTATTAGCAAAGATACAAGAGGTTTAACATATATTATTATTTAGAAGTTGTTGTGTGAAAGCATAATAGATACATGTGGTTCAAAATGCTTGGACTAATTTTCCTACTTTACCCAAGAAAAAAAATAGGCCTTGGGTTTAAGGCAAAAAAACCTCAAATTGTAGACCACATTATGGTTGCTTTATTAGGAAGGATGATCAAAAAACACAAGTCTCTTAAGTCTTGAGAAATAATCATCCTCTTGGGTCCTTGGCAGAAGGTGCAGTCCTAAAACCTTGGCCTTGTACATTGGCTGAGGTTGTCAAAGACAATTTCCCCAGTCCTCTGTCATCCTGGAACAAATTAGCTGCTCAGTGAATACTCACTGAATGGACATTAGTTATTGTCTTGGTTACTCTTCTCTCCTTTCTGGGACAAAGCACCTGACACCCAAAATGAAGGAAGGAAAGGTTTATTTAGCTCATTGTTCATGGAGGTTTCAGTCCATAATCATCTAGCTCCAAGGCAGGGTGGCATGACACTGGGGCAAAACTTCAAGGCAGCAGCCTGAGCAAAAAGGGGGAAAACAAACCTCTGCTCCTTTGTTACACTGTATGCAGTCCCCTTGCCCAGGGCAGTAGCACTCACAAAATCTCCTTGCCCTCCTCTTGCACAGGATGAGAATATTTACAAAGTAAGAACCCTGGCTCCCTGCCGAGTCTCTCAATTAAACTTCTAAACTGCTCAAGTTGACACAATGTATCAACCATAACAGTTATCTTATAAGTACTTATTATTATTGAAACAATAAAGCTAATACTTCTAATAATAAATGATGAATCCTTTCCACAAAATGAAGAATGCGACCACTTTATAATCAGACAAGCCTCAAGTCAGACTGTATGTGCTTCATCTGCTCTGTACAAAAGGTACTGCAGAAATAAGTAGGTATCTTACCCTTTTATATGGCTAGAAGGGAACACACACTTGCTAAGTGTCTTTCTCCAAAGGGAAAAGAAAATTTCTTAGATCTTTTGTATGAGAAGACAGTTGAAACCAGGAGCTCAGGACCTGGGCCAAACTGCTACAGAAGCAGAGAGCCAGGGCCTCCTCCTCTTGACCTCACATTTCAGGGAGATGGTTCCAAACCCCCAAGAAAGGAATTCCTTGGATACAAAATTGGCAAGAGGGGTTTGTTTCACTTTTAAGAAAAGACACAGAAAGTCTTTCTGAAGGAAATACTGAAAGAAAAAGGAGAAAAGATGATCTCTTTCCTTCTTTACCAGGGAAGTTTTTAATTTTTGTAATTTATATTTACCCTAAGGTCTGCCTCACCAGGGTGATAAGTGCTTCAGTATGGAACTATTGGAGAAATTTACCCTAGCACAAATATAGACTTTCCCATCCTTGGGGTAGCCGTTATAAGAACAGAGTGACTTCCCAGTGTTTGGAACACTCATGACATCATATTATTTGTCCCACTTTCATCTGCAGTAGGGTTGGAAGGAAAGGAATAGAATTAGATGTAGAGTCATCAAAGTCAAAGGTGTGGCCATTCTCTGTCTCTCGTGGGGTTATAATACACTTTGCTGGGGAGGAGTATGACATTTCCCCACAGTGGCCATCAGTATTTATAGTCACATACACTCACCCAGAGTTGTCTCCTACCCACTCCCATCAAGAACTATAGTCTGCTATAGTTGGATCTTAAATACCCTTTAAGGCCCCACGTGTTAAAGGTTTGGTCCTTTTATCAGATGTTATCAGAAGGTAGTGTCACTGCTAGGAAACTGGATGTGCCCTTGAAGGGGGTGGTAGGTCTCAGACTCTTTTTCTTTGCCCCCTAGCTCATGAGGTAAATGGGTTTTTTTCTTACCACCTGCTCCCACTACAATGTGCTTCTTGTCTCAGGCCTAACTGATCATGAATGGAACCTCCAAAACTGTGAGGCAAAATGAACTACTCTTTATATGTTGGTTATTTTGTCAGAAAGCTGACTAATACAGAATGTATGTCACCTTCCTTTGAACTTAAGGTGGGCTTTTATGAATACTGAGGGGAAAAAATGGGGTGGTGGTTCAGCTCAGTGGTGGAACACTTGCCTAGCATTTGTAAGGCCCTGGGTTCAAACCCCAGCACTGAAAAACAAAACAGAACAAAACACAGGAGATTGTCAAGACTGTCACAAAAGCCCAGAAGAAGATACAGTGTATGTGTTCTGCCACCTGATCCCCTTGTGAGGCTACCATTTCAATGGTAGTTCCATTTGTTTATGGGTAAGTTCCTATGGGTGCCTGTCTTCCAGGACAGCTCTTGCCATTTTCTGGGAACAGTGTTTTGTCTCCTTGCCCCTTGTTAATGAAAAATTATTCCGGTATTTGTTAAAATGGTAAGGAAGACTTTATTCAAAACTGCTGCAATCGCCAGGGGTTTAGTTCAGTGGTGTAGTACCTGCCTGGCAAGCATGAGGTACTGAGTTCAGTTCCCAGGTCCAAACAAACAAACAACAAAAAAAAACTACCGTAGTCAAAGTTTGATCAACAGGGAAGAGAGATGGGGCTCAACTCCAACATGAGTGGGGATATAAAGCCAAGAAGTAGTTGGAGGTCACTGAATGGAAAGTTCCTGAGAGATTAAGGTTGGGCGATTCTTGCTAAATCTACTAACAAGATTATTGCTGAGGACAGGTTAGGAGTCTATCAAAGATGAGGAGGGAAGGGGCACTATCATCAGATATGACGATTAAGGATGAGATGGAAGTTCCCACTGAATGAACTCAGCAGTGTTCTTGCTAACACCAGACCAGGGAGAATGAAGACAGGACAGGGCCAAGGATGATGGTTAGATGAGAAGCAGGCCCAGAAGCCTAACTAAGGGTCAACCAAAGAAAGCATCTCTGTCACACTTCACGCTTATCGTGGATGATCCTTGTTGCCTCCCTGCTCCTTCTCGCTTCCCGCCTAGCCTCTGCACTTAATCTTTCCTTTTACTTCCTTTATTTTCTTTTTGTTGTGCATGGTAGGCAAGCGTTGCACCACTGAACTGTATCTCCAGCCTTTTTATTTTTATATTTTGGAACAGGATCTTACAAAGTTTCCCAGACTGGTTCGTGTTGAACTTGTGACCCTCCTGTTTCAGCCTCTGGAGGACATGAGATAACAAACCTGCTCCACTGTGCCCAGCCATAATCCTTCCATTAAACTGTTTCTCAAACAAACCATTTGAACAATGGCTCCATCTTCCACCAGGCCTCCTAGTATGGCTCCTACCACCAGTCAGAGAAAAAAGATTCCTGCAAACTTGCTTCAGAAACCCCAAAAGTCTATGGCACAGGCTGCGGCTCAGTCTTGGGTTCAAATTCCAACTCCTCTCCTTGTTAGCTGAGTTAATAGAACAAGTGCCAATCTTTGCCAAGGCTTAAGTCCCATCCTTCATGTAGTTTTGTATAACCAGAAACGATAACACACCTCCAAAGTCTTCTAACAGAGCATATGTTGTTTCCCTACTCCTTCCTCTCTCCTCCCCTTCCCAATTTCATTGTGAAATTGTTTTCTTGGGCTGGTTTTACAAAGCCACTGATTGCATCTACAGCTTGTAACATGCCTTGCACAGAGCACTTCAATCTCTTTTCTCAACTTGGTGAGGTTTACAGTTTCCCACTTAAGGAAGAAAGGCTTGCCACAGGCTAGACGGTTATTGAATTGGTCACAACAAATGTTGTTTTGCTTTTTCATCAGACATTCTAAGGTTCTGTTATAGAGAAGATTTCATTTTCATGTTTTTTTATGTCCTTCAATTGAAAAATTAATACCTAGAGTTGTTACAAAAAATATTCAAACAAAACCAAAGGTCTACATAATAAAAACTGCAAGCTCTTATCTTTGGCACTGTCTGATGAACATTGTTTTGAAACTCAAGGAACCTAAAAAGTTATATTTTTTTCCAACCTAAATCTTGAGCAATTGAGAAATAAGATTGAGAGATGGTGACCTATATCACCCTTTCTCTTCCTTCTCCTTTTCTTCTTTCTTTCTTTTTCCTTCCTTCCTTCTTTCTTTCTCTCTCTTTCTTTCTTCCCTCCCCCGCTCCTTTCTTTTCCACATTGAGGACCATGCCCAGGGCCTCATAATGCTCAAATGCATAATGAGTTTGTTGCTCAACTAACTCCCAGTGCAAAACATTACTTTTGTTAGTAATCAAGCTGGTCTTGGAGAACGCAGTTTATATTGGTGGACAAGCAGATTTCCTAACCACCATCCTGTCACAGAGGGCATTAGACCAATGGGGTGGGGTCCAGGATCCTTGACTACCAATCAGTCACAGCTTGGCCCAAGTTTGTCCAGTTATAGGCTCTTTGTAGGAAGGCGAAGTGGTGAAGGAGTGATCAGAACTCACAGTGATTCCTTATTATCTCAAGAGCAGCAGCCTGTAGAGCTAGCCTCACCTGTGCTTGCATGTCCCCATATTCCTGTGTGCATGTGTGTACATGCTAAAGAGGAAACAGAAAGAGGTCAGGAGGGGTAAGTAACTGTTGCTCTCCAAGAAGAAAGCACCAAGGAGGCACTCAGATTTCACCTTTTACCATCAGCTCCCTGCTATTGTCGTTACATCTACATATGCCTGATACACATCTCATCAGGCCTCCCGGTGACTGTCTGTGTAGAAAATGTTCCTCCATGGGAGGCACTGGCTGTGAGTATACTTTAGCTTGATGTGTGCTGAGCACACTGCTGAAAGCACTCTCCTCCCTTATATCTGCTAGGATTTGCCAACCTCACCTTCAAGATAGCAGGCTTCTTGGGGGGAGGCTGCTGCTAGGGGCCGGGTGCACAGTTGAAGCTGCTGAGCAATCTGAGCAGATGCCTGCAGAGGACCCAGGCTTTCCTCCCAGGGAGTTTCTGAATTGCAGGCACCTAAGCATGCAATGGGACCTCCTCTGCCCTTAGTGTTCTCGTCTATGCAAAGGGCATCATATCACTTAGGGTTTTGGGAGAGTTCAGTGAGTGGGTGCAAAGTTCTGGAAGAAAGGGCAAGAAAGGAGATACCAGAGGGAGGCAGGTGTGAGTACCAGGGCAGAGAAAAAAAAAAATAGACCTGCAAGAGCCACTTGGGGTCCCTGAACTCAGAGGCCAGAAGTTATCCTGTGCATGGGCAGCCAATACTGACTCACTCAGGTGCAGCTGGTCACCTGGAATATCTGGAATAACAGCCTCCCAGGGACACACCAGGTCGCAGAAAGCCTCCATCCAGGCAGCTCAGGGTCAGCGCAGTCAGTCCCCAAATGCCTGGGTGAACTAGAAGGTCCTCTTTGTTTTCACCTCATCATCAAAGGCTTCCTTGGAGGTAATGAGTCTCTGAGTCAGACGCTGAGTGTTGTTAGAGTGGAGCACAATGGACCCTGTTGCCCATTGGCACCCAACGGTCCTGTTGCTTACGTCGGTAGACTCAGGGGAGACCCTGTCTTCCTGGGCTGGAGCTGGAGGGAGGGCTGCAGCGTCCAGAGCTGGGCCGAGCTTGCGGTTACGGCTCCGGGCCCGCGCCCTCCCTCCGCCTCCCCTCCGCCCCCTCCAGACCCCGCGGGGTGGAGGCGCGCAGCCAGCGGCCAGGGCTGAGTCCTTATCAATGGATCGGGCGGATTAGCGCGCTCGCGGGCTCCGGGTCCCAGGAGGAGCAGCCCCGGGACCGCCACGGATAGGATCTGGTGGCTCCCCCAAGGTTCCTGGAGGTGCTGGGCCCTCCCAGGGTCTGGGACCGTGCGCGGGGCGTTGAGTTTCGGAGCCGGCAGAGCGCGTAGCCCGGTGGCCGTCGGGGCGCCCGCGAGGAGCGCGCTGGGCACCATGCGCCCCAGCCTGTCTCCGCTGCTGGTTCTCGCCTGCGCCGCTCACACCGTGAGTACCGCGCCCGGCCAGGGCAGGGGCCGCCTCTCTCCGGTGCAGCGCGCGATGGGAGTGCACGGGACCAACAGATCCTCCCCCGAGGAGCCGATTCCTTCCTTCCCCCAACGCTGATCTCTGTCAGCTCTTTTCCAGAGGGCCTCTTCCACAGAGATAAAAACGGGTGTGCGCAGAGCAAAGGAGGTGCTGAGATAAATCTACTTCCCACTGCACTGTTTTCTTGGTCTCACCTCTGAATTCCTCCTAGACGGAAATTCTGCAATTGCCCTGGCAATGCCTGGCGTGCGCGGGCACTTTGCTTCCCCAGGTTCAAATTGAAACTTCCTAAGTGCTGTTTGAGATTATTATCCTCCCTATACAGACAGGCAAGCCAGGACTGTGTGTGTGTGTGTGTGTGTGTGTGTTGCTTCAAGTCAGAAAAAGGTTTGCAACCCACATCCGCCTTCCCAAATCCTTCACATTTTCACATGCGGGGCTGCAGATGGGGGAACATCTGAGAATGCTCTGGCCGAGCTTCCTGGTCTGTGACGGGACCGTGTCATGTCCCCTGTCTGCCTGCTCCTGGGAGCAGCTAGTTGTTGCCCACAAACCAGGTCCAGAGAGGGGGCTAGAGGAGAAGAGGGAGGGTGGGTGGGTGGGTGGGTGGGTGGTTTGTTT
The DNA here is from genome assembly GCA_004027455.1 of Hydrochoerus hydrochaeris. Classification (NCBI taxonomy): domain Eukaryota; kingdom Metazoa; phylum Chordata; class Mammalia; order Rodentia; family Hydrochaeridae; genus Hydrochoerus; species Hydrochoerus hydrochaeris. The sequence goes on along the minus strand of PVLA01007419.1, from coordinate 34,874 downwards.
TTCTTTCCCTTAGAAACTCTTGGGAATTCCACGGGGCTCAAGGTTGCAGGGTAAGATAGAGTTAATGGGGAAATAGGGCAGAGATGTGGGAGCTGATTCCAGAACCACTAACCCGACCAATTTGTCTTCATTCTCCGTTCCGGGCAAGTCTTTCCTGGTGTCCATCACCCTTGGCTTCCTCTAGTCTGCTCCTGTTTGATGGTAAGGAACACTTTTGCTCCTGGAGCAGAAAGCATTGGCCCTCAGGAGATGCACTCTTTCTACCGCTAAAAGGGATTCTGGCATCTGTAGTTTGGAAGAGAGCGATTAGGGGCACATTCTCTGTTCCCAAGTAACCTAGAAGCCTCTTCCGTTCAGTGGAAGTGCTGGTGCTGGAAGGTTCTAGAACAACACCCACTCATTAATGTGAATGCCAAGTTTGGGACACGCCACCCTGGACCCTGGGGACAGTCTGGAGGGGTGCTTCGGTGTCTGGAGGTGGGCTGGATGCTAGCTGCTTGCTTTGGAGTCTCCCAACCTCCTGAGTATTTGCAGAACCCCTGAGGTTGTTACAGCTTGGCTGTCAGACTGAGGTTCAGCCTCTTTTTATGTTTTGTTTTGTATTAAATGTCAGGGAGGTTTCCACCCTCCCCTAAATCATCTCAGCAATAAACAAAGGGGAAAATGAGAGGCTTTGCTTGCTTCAGATCTTGAGTGTACCCTGGAAAAAGTGCTTCCTTAAACTCTGGATTCCCTCATTTTACAGTTGAGCAAATTAACACCCACAGACGTTGTTTACTTGTTTTTTCCGTACACTGGGGTCTGCGTTACAAGGCTTCCTGTGTATTGGCTGTGGTCCCCTACTCGTTGTATGGCTTGTTCTGATATTTCTCAGCAAAAAAATCCTTTACTAAATTAGAGTGGACTTGACCTATTTTGTTTGGAGTATTTCCTAGCCTTTGATACCCTACTCTTCTTTGTTTTGATTCTGGATGGTCAGACATTTGATTTCAAAATTCAAGGGTACTAAAAGTAACTTTATTCATTTGGGGCTTCCCTTGAGGAAATCATGGCTTCTTCAGAATGGGGGTCACTGAGTCTGAATTGTTTATTCCTACGCATCCTGGGCCAGTGTCACAGGGTCCTTTGCAAGTGGCTGTGGCCAAAAGGGACAACTTGCAAAGGTCTCCTATAGGAAGCACTGAACACCTTTGTCTAGTTCTGCACCCCTGAGTATCTTGTGGGGACTTTTACCTGGTTTATTATTGCAGTTATTTGCTAATACATTTGTGCCCCTCACCTGTGTAACATGTATACTTTGAACTTGAGCACTGACTTCATCTTGTTCATCCTTTACCCCTAGAGCCTATAAAAGGGAGTTCAATGGGTATATGCTGAGGGAATGATAAATAAATGAAAGGGTAATGGCCCCCCAAGGAGAAGGTCGTAATAGTGACAGTTTCATATAGCAACAAGTAGTGAAGAATCCTATCTTGAAAGTGACCATTGCCTTCTAAATTGTAGATAAACTTGTCAGGCAATGGAAAAAGAGTCCCTCAAGGTAGGGCTTTTAAATCCATTGTACTGGGAAAACTGCCAACTCGATAACCTTAATGAGTTCAGTGAGTGGTTGGGGCAGTTTTATTAACTTTGATACTGTAGTAGTCATCAAGACAAAATACTCAGATAAATAATTTAAAAGGAGGAAAGGCTTATTTTTGCTCCTGGTTCACAGGTCTCAGGTCCTGGTTGGTTGCTTTTGGGCCTGTGATGGCAAGGACATCACAGTGGGAACATACGGTGCAAGACACCTGCTCACCTCGCAGCATCTGGGCAGCAGCGTAGGGGTGGGGAAGGGGCTGGAGTCCCCGCACCCACCTCAGGGTATACTCCTCACTTCCTCCCACTAGGCCTCACTTACTGACGGTTCTACCACCTCAAAATAGTGTCTCAGGCTGTCACAAATTAAGCCTTCAATCTATGGGCTTTTTGGGGATAGTTAAGATCCAGACTGTAATAAATAATTGGCCTTGATTCTGTGTAAGGGGCCTGTCCTGTGCATCGTACAACATCTAGCACCAGCCCTGGTACCTACCCATGAGAAGCCAGGTGTGTCTTTCCAAAGTTGTGACAACAGAAAATGTCTGCAGACATTGCCAAGTGTTGTCTATCAATAGAGGAAGAGATTGTCCCTGGATGCGTATGTTCCATGGGAGACACAGGAACCAACCTGACAGTAGAGTTCTCTGTATGTTGAATTCGGGGCAGTGGAGTTGGTGACAGGGAATCTGAGTGAAAGGATGGAAATAGGTGTATCTGATAAAAACCTGTTTCTAAACCGTACAAGAAAACTTCTGTCCAGGGATTTAGCTTAGTGGCATAAGCGCCTACCTGGCAAGCATGAGGCTGTGAGTTTGATCCCTGTTACCAAACAAACAAACAAACAAGAAATAAAGAAAGAAAACTTCTGCAAGGAATAAGTTCTTTGGTCTTTTCTTTCTTCCACTCCATCTTTTCTGCACCTATGCCTCCCCCCGCCCCACTGGCTGATGGCTGAGAAACATGAAATTTCCAAGTATGGGGTATGGCACATAGAAACCTGTGGTACAGGGTAGCCCTCACCCATCCACGATGCATATGGATCCCAAGACTGACCTGCCCTGTGACAACCTGGTGAGCAGCATTTTAGGAAGGCCTGCAAGTCACCTGGGGACCAAGTTCTCTCTTACTGGAGATTTCCTTTATGTACCTGAAAAATTGCTTCATCATTTTCTGAAGAAGTATTTGTAAATTAAAATAAGTTCTTAAGTGATTGGTGGTGATGACGATGGTAGGGGTGGTGTTGATGATAATAACAGCTCCTTAGTGAGCTCCTGTTTCACACCAGACACAGCCAATTCCTTCCCAGACCATCTGATTTAATTTTCAAAATGACGTTAAATATCTGCATTGTGCAGAGGAGGACACAGAGGCTCTGAGAAAGGTGAAGGTGCTTATGGAAGGTCCCCCAGTTAGATGGATGGTGTGGAAGTTGCCCTTTGACCTGGCAGTCCCCTCTGCTCCCATAGAAGTCTGCTGTCAGTTTCTGGTTCCCAAGGGGCCATCCTAAAATTCCTTCGAAAACCTCAAAATGGCATTAATTTATACTTCATTTCATCACTTTAGGAAACACAAAACAAATACAGAGTTATACACAGCTGTTAGTGAGCAGGCCAGAGATGAGCTTGGGAGTGACAGTTTCAAACAGGATGAAGCACCATTTCCCAGATGTTTAGGGGGCGGCATCCTCTTGGCTTTGACGTCACCCTCTGGAGTGCTCTCAGCGTGCCCTTCCCTTCACCCTGCACCCATTATCTTCACTCAGGGTCTGAGCCCTGAAATCTCCTAGCATGCCTAGGGAAGCCTCAGCCTCTTCCTGGCACTGCCTCCTGAAGGCCCAGATTCCCATCCAGGATTAGAGCTCCACTGCCAAGTGGCCCCCCACAGTGGCCCCCAGTTTGGTTGTTTGAAAGCTGATGGTTCTTATATTGACTTTCACTCAGACTCTAGGAAACTGCAACCAGAGGTAAATCCACAGCACTTGGATTCTCTCCACTCACATACATGACAAAGAGGAACCTGCTTTGCGCTGTGAGCACTGGAGAAAGTAAGAATATTCTGGGCTCACCAGCCCAGGGACCCATGGTGGATGATTCCAAGTGACATTTGGGAAGAGGAATCCAGGGTTTATCCTGTCCTGCAGCCCACTCCAACAGGCTGCCAGGATTCTGGAAGTTTCCAGAGGCCTCTCCATCGTCTCTCTATGTCCCACATGGCTTCCCCTACCTGTGGCTTTTAGAGGTGCTCTTGACACCCACCTGTCTTTTCCAATCCCTGACCTCCCCACCTGTCTTCTCAGTTCCAGCAAGGACATTTGCCCCTCATTTTCTGACAGTCAAGTCTCCCTGGATGGGCCTCCTCTGACCGAATTCTTTTCTGATAAATGTGTCTAAGTTGCAGTGTCTCTTCCCTTCTGTGCCATTCGTCTCAGTCAGCTGGCCTGTCATAACAAAATACCACAGGCAGAAAACTGCAGATTGATTTTCTCACAGTTCTGGAGGCCAAAGTCTAGATCAGCGGCCAGCAAGATTTGGTTTTTGCTGAGGATTCACTCCCAAAGGCTGCTTCGTTCTCACACAGCCTTTCCAACCAGCGGGCTAAGCAGGACAGGGTGAGCACTTGCTGGTGTCTCTTCTTGTAAGGACGTGAATCCTTCTGGATCAGGACCCTGGTTTAATTATCTCCTTAGGGATCCTCTAGGCTTCCCCTGAAGAGGCCACTGATCATGTAGCCACCTCTTCCTACACAGTGGTTTCCTATCCCCATCATGTCATCCCTCTGCCCTTGGCTCAAGCACTGGCTTCCCTAGCTAGGTGTTCCTGCCCCCGGGGACCCTGTGTCCAATGCCTCCTTCATTGCACTGTCATTGGCCTTTGTGTGTCATTGGCTTCTCTGTAGCCTCTTGGAGACCATGAACTTCAAGGACAGAAGCTCTTCATGTCTTCTGTGATGAAGAGTGCTGGGCATACAGTAGGTGCTCAATAAATGTTTGCTGATATTTTGTATTTTGAACTGGTTAATGAACTCTTCTTTTCCATAACTGTGCTATTACTTCATTGCCCCTTCAAAACTATCTTTTTCTAGTTTCAAGTTTGCAAGCCAGTAGTTGCTTTATAAAGGGTGAACAGCAAAATGATATTATGTTTTGCTGTTTAAGAATTTAATAATTTTTATGATATCTTCTCTCACATTTTTTCAGATTTAAGTGTCCAAAATTAAACTACCAGTACCCTAACAGAACTGTTTTAAATCTTTCCTCTTCTGTATTGATGTCTGCTTCATTGTTTTCTCTCCCTCTACCTTTCTGTAGCATATTAACTTGGAAGCTATGTATAGCCCTAGTCTGACATTCAGAAAGCCAAATATTTACAAAGTCAAACTTTGACATGATTTTAGCAGTATAAAAACTGCAGATGTAATGATGGCTTAGACTCAAACTCTGAAGCTAAGCAGGAAAGAATATGTGTGTTTTTCTTTGGCTACTAAAAATAATAAAATAATAAAGAAAACACTAATGATTTTTTTTGGAGAATCTCATTAAATGTATAGGGGAAATTCCCCTCCTCCTCTTCTTTCTCCTTCTTTTCCTTCTTCTCCTCTTTTTCATTTTTTCCCTTCTCCTTCTCCTTCTTCTTCTCCTCCTCCTTCTCCTTTTCCTTTTCCTTCTCCGTCTCCTCTTTCTCCTCCTTCTTCTTTTGAGACAGGGTCTTGCTATGTATTCCAGGTTACTCTTGAGCTTACTCTATCTTGGTTAGTTTTCTCTCGTTGCTGGGACAAAATACCCAACACCCAAAATGAAGAAAGGGAACATTTATTTAGCTCACAGTTTGTGGAAGTTTCAGTCCATAACAGCTGGCTCCAAGGCAGGGTGGCACTGGGGTAACATTTCAAGGCAACAGCCAGCAAAAACAGCCAGAGCAAATGGGGAAGAGCGAGCAAGCCTCTTCTCCTGCCTTACATTGTACATGGGCCACCTGGTGCCTCTTCAGGGTAGGTGTAGCACTTATAAAATCTCTGTGCCCTCCTCTTGCACAGGAAGATGAAGTTTACAAAGTAAGGACCTTGGCTCCCTGCTGAGCCTCTCAGTTAACCTTCTAAACTTCTCAAGTTTATACAATGTACCAAACAAAACAGACAGGGTCTTGCTATGTAGCCCAGGCTGGCCTTGAACTCACTATGTAGTCCAGGCTGGCTTCAAACTCACAGCAATCCTCCTGCCCCTACTCCCAAGTGCTGCGATTACAACTTGTGCCACCACACCTGGCTATGAGGAATTTTTTTAAAAATGTGCTTAGGGTATCTGATTTACAGTGGCAAATTAGGCATATGTGTTTAGTCTGCCTGTGGAAATGCTCTTAAAGCATCAACGAAAGAATAAAAGGATATCAATCCATGAAAACAACGAGAACAAGTTAAGAGCAACATCCTCGGTACCAAAAAAAGATAAGAGCAACAATAAAGCGGGAATTTGAAGAAATCTTTGCAAAATGGAAAATGAATGAAAAAGAGGGACCAGCATGGGAAAAATGGCATCCTAAATGCTGACGCTGGGCAGTGGGCCTGCAGCACCCTGGAAAGACTCCTGCAGGGAGGAGGGACACCATGGGTCCCTGCCGTAGTTTCCTTCAGGCTGATCATGTTTACTAAGGGCCACTAGTCAACAACAAGTTTTGGTGCACATGGTTCCAAGGATGGCATTAGTGCCTCAAGCTGAAATACGACATCGAGGAAGAGCTCCAATGTGGAAACGAAAGCAAACAAACAAAACCCACACAAATGGCACTCAGAGGACTCAGAGAACCTGCAGAGAGGGGAAAAAATGTAAAATGCACCGCTACAATTAATATCCAGAAATAGCAGTTGCCATGATTTGAATGTGTCTCTCTGAAGTTCATATGTTAGAAACCTAATTGTCAGATTCATATCTTGATTACATTTGGAAGATGGACCTTTAGGAGTCAGTTAGGCTTAGATAAAGTCATGATGGTGGGTCAGTGGCTTTGTGAGAAGAGGGAGACTCTGCGCTCATGCGCCTACTTTCTTGTGCGTGGTGGTTTTTGTGTCCTCCGTGTTAGGATGCAGTACAAAAGCCCTCTCCAGAGACTGAGACCATGCTCCTGGACTTCTCAGCTGCCGCAGTGGTGAGCCAAACAAATCTCTTTCTTTACAACTTCTGTGGTATTCTGCAATAGCAACAGAAATGGACTAAGGTAGTGGTTTTTGAAAGGATTCTGATGCCACGGAACAAGAAGAAGATGTCATAGAAAGGGAACCATATGTGAATGAGAAGGGCTTCTTGGAAATGAAATGTATAAAACACAAAATTCATTAAAAGCACTCCATAGATAATGCCAAGGAAATCTCTAAGAAAGATCATGAAGAGGAAGTGGTAGAATAGTAAAGACTAAAAGGTTATGGGATCAATCTGAATTGTCCAATATTCAACTAGCATGAATCCCTGAAAGATAAAGAACATAAAGGAGGAAATAATAAAATAAATTTAAAAAAATTTTTTCCAGAAATAAAAGATATCTTCCCTGAATACCCAACCAATGCACGAAAACTAAAAACAAAAACATCCTAAAAAATTTTAAAGGAAAAAAATTTCATATGCAAAGATTTAGAATTAGGTTGACTTTGTTATCAGTTGTGTAGGATGAGAGAAGGAAAAATGCCTTCAGAATTTGGGAGGAAAATGATTTCAACCAAGGACACTCTACCGAAATTATTAGCTTGAAATTAATCAAAGTTTTCTCAGGGCTGGAAGGTATAGTCCAGTGGCAGGCCACTTGTCCACTTGTGAAAGGCCCCGGGCTGGATCCCCAGCACTGAGAAAAAAATTTTCTACCCATGTGTGTTTTCATAGAAAGTACTAGAAAATTCTGGTCTTCTGTAGAATAAGAGAGCAAACCAAAGAAAACAACACAGAATGTAGAAAACAGGAGTCCATGCGGGAGAGGAGGGGAGGTGACACCCAAGCCACAGCCATGTAGCAGATCCCTGGGGAAGTTAGCAGGAAGAGTGACTTTGGAGAGAGGTCTCCAGAGGAAAAACAAATAGGACTATTGATATGTGCTGTGGGACCACTTAGAAAAATTAGCCATAGGTACACAGGGTTAATCCAATGAAAGAACACAGCAATTACTGACCTCAGGAAAAGCAAAATGTACAAGAGACACATAATCATTTTATGTGACTTGACTCAGCAGTGAACAATATTTCATAGTCAAAAGAAGTCATTATCAATACAGACCATTTATTTCACTAAAAATTAAATGAAGAGATGAATATATTATCTAGGGAGAGAGAAATATTGCAGGAATATTTAAAAATATCTAATTCTTTGTGTCTTTTGTAATAGGAAGTTGTGGTTGTCCCAATAAACCAAGAAGTAGCAGTATAACAACATAATATTAAAATATGGGAATAAAAATTAAAAGAAAGAGCTGAAAATAGTGGCACCTGATAAGCATGCAGAAATTAGGGAAGAGAACTGTTGTTTTTCATTTTAAACTGTTAACTAGTGCACTTTATATTTTATTAGTACAAGTGAAAGAAAAAAGCATACTTAGAAAGTTTTCAAATTATTTAACTTTGTAAGTATCTTTGGAAATGAAGACCCCTTATTTTGTTTAGCCATTTTCATCTTTATTTATCTCTTTCTCATGTGTTTTTCAAGTAAACTTATGCTTAATAATTTAAAAACTAATAAGCATATTAAGTGAATATTTAAATATACCTCCACATACTGAAAATATGTATTGGTCCCTCCTCCCTTTGTTACAGTTAATTTAGATCATTTCATGTTCTCCCACCAGCTGACCTTCAGGTGGCTGTTCCGTTGAGCAACACTCTCTTCCCAGCCATTTCCAACAACTGTAATGACTTTTCCTCCTCCTCCACTGGCCACCATCTGCAAGCCATGGACTCAGCTTTTTTAGCAAAATACAGCCATTAGTAGACACCATTCATTTCTTTAATTGACATAACACCACCACACAAAATGATCTCAGCTAATTACATTTTATGGAAGGATCATGAGTTATAATAAATGGGATGAGTCTTTTTATGGCCACAGACTGGCCATTATCAAACAGTAATAACAACAGTAAAATAAGTGTCAGCACGGGCATGGAGGAATAGGAACCCTTGTGGATGGGAATGTAAAATAGTGTAGTTGCTATGAGAAATAGTTTAGTGATGCCTAACAGAAAATAAATAAATACCGTATTACCATATGACACAGGAATTCTGTCTGAAATTACTGAGAGCCTCAATTCAAGATGGGTTGACTTAGCATTTCTGACTTTACAATGGCAGAAAAACCCATAAGCATGGAGTAGCATCCTTTGCATTTGGATATTTTCCCAGCCCAGCGATAAGTGGTCCAGTCCTTTCTGGTGATGCTGGGCAGTGTTAGTAAACCACAGCTCCTGGTCAATCACATGATCACAAGGCAAGACAAGTGATACCCTATTACAGTGTATTGTGTGGCTGAGCTCTGATGTGCAGGAAGGTAGGCCCCTTAAATGTGTTATTGATTTAAGACAATTTTTAATTTACAACAAGTTAATCAAGGAATGGAACCACTTATAAGTACATGAACAGCTGAATTTAGATCTTTGAGTTTTTCATCAGTATGATGTAGTTTGGGGCATAAAGGTTCTACGTATGTGTATCAAATTTATACCTAGGTATTTTTAAAAGTCAATTCTGAATGCACTATAGTTTGCATTGGGAATGTTCCTCCTAATCCATTGTGTTTAAAGTCTTATTCACCAGCTTGGTAGAAACTTTAAGTGAGATCTAGTGGGAGGTCTTTAGATCACTGGGAGCATACCCTTAAAGTGGACCATGGCATTCCCCAGACCCTCTTCTTTTTCTTTCTTTCCCAGTCCTGAGGTGAATGGGCTGTTCCAATTTATACCGCTGCCATGATGGGCTGCTACAGATCCAAAACAATGAAAGCCCACTGGTCATGGGCTAAAATTTACAAAACTTTGAGCCAAAATAAACTTTTCTAAGTTAATTGATCTCAGGTATTCGTTACAGAAATGAAAGCTAACACAAAGTGGTATTGTATTTTAAAGTTGGTGTCTGTATATTCATTGCTAGTATTGGGAATGCAGTTCATGCTTAGCTTAAATCCTGAGGCCTTGTTGGACATGTTCATTAGTTCTAGGAAATGTTTATAGATTTCCTTGTTACTCTCTGTGTTGACAAGCATGTTATTTGCAAATAAATGTTCCTCCTTCCTGATCTATGTGCTTTTGTTTCCTTTCCTTACCTTATTTGTGCTGGTTAGAACTTCCAGTAGTATGCTGAATAAGAATTGCAAGCATAGACATTCTTGCCTTAATGCCATTCTTAGGGGAAAAATTCAGTCTTTCAAATTTTGTTTCAGTTGTAGTTTTTTGGAGATTCTCTTGATTAAGTTGAGGAAAATCTCTTGTTCCTATTTTTTCATAAATGGGTGTCAAACTTCATTGAATAATTTGCCAGTATCAACTTATATTTTCATGTGATTTTTCTTCTCTGTTAGTTTGATGGCTTTCATTAATTGATTTTCAATAATGAACTCGTATTGTTTAGAGGTATGTTGCTTAGTTTCTGTATTGGAGATTGACCTCTATTCTCTCAGTTACTGATAGTTAGTTTGATTCCATTGTAGTCAGAGAACACATTCTGTATGGTTTCAGTTCTTTAAAAAATTTCAAAAATGTTTATGCCCAGAATATATTCTTTTTGGTATATATATTCCATGGACACTTGATGAAAATGTGTGTTCTTCTGTGCTTGTGAAGTGTTCTACAAATGCTGATTGGCTTGTGAAGGTTAATGTATTTTTCTGTATCCTTGCTGATTTTGTATCAGATGTTGAGAGAAGAGGATGTAGTCACCAACTAAAATTGTAGATTTGTCTATTTCTCCTTTCAATTTTATTGGTTTTTGGCTTTCATATATTTTATAGTTTGTCTTATGCCTATGCACTTAGGATTGTTATGTAGTTTTGATGACTTTGCCTTTTTATCATAATGCACTGTCTCTGGCTCTGGTTATTTTTTGCTCTATACTCTATAGTCACACTGGCTTACTTTGCTCAGGGTTCACATGAGTTATTTTTCTCCATCTTTCATTCTAGCATTTAAATTTCTTATAGACAGTATAAAGGTTGTGTTTTAAAATGCAGTATGTGCAGCTCACCAGGGCAGGCCCAGGAAAAGTTTGGGACCATAGATCGCGGTGGCTGGGTGGCCACCCAGCCCCCTTAGGACACTGGACTAGGCTCCACAGGTTCTGCAGGCTTGAGTGGACTGCTCCCAGCAACCTTCATTCAACCAGGGGAGCCAGGCCCACCAAAAGGGGAGACAGACCTGCGCCTCCGCTGCGAGGTGAGTTGCAACTGACCAGGGCAGGCCTGGGAAAAGTTTAGGACCATCGATCCTGGCAGTTAGGTACCCACCCAGCCCCTTAGGACACTGGACTGCACCCCAGAGGTTCCACGGGTTTGAGTGGACCACACCCAGCGACCTTCTTTCAACAAGGGAAACCAGGCCCGCCACACAAGGGGAGCCAAAGCCACGTGAGTCCCAGTAGCAGAGGGTGCATCCAGGGAAAGCTTTGGAACATCGCTGGAAACACGGAAATTTAGGAAAATGACAAAATGAAAGACCAAAATGCAATCTCAAACCTCCAGCCCATCCCAAGAAAGCCTAAGAGCCATGTACATAGAATAAAATACTACACATACACCTGAAATGCATGAAATGATATCAACTGAAATAAAGAAGCAAGTATGGGAAGCTATGAGGGAACTCAAATCAGAAATAATCTCCCAGGTAAAAGAAGAAATGATAAAAGTAGTGAAAGAAATACTGAATGTATCCAATGAAGACACAGCTAAAAAATGAGAGGAACAAAGCAAAATGATAGAATCCCTGAATGAACAGTTTAATAAACAAACACAATACATGAAGCAGATTCAAAGAGATATACAAGATATCAAAAATTCTACTGAAAGTTGCAAAAACCGCCTCAACAAAAGTGAAGATAGAATCTCAGACATCAAAGATAAGATGCAGCTAGTGAAGAGGAAAGGAAAGATCTTCTAAAAAGAACAAGAAATCAGGAAATAACAATTCAACAACTGCAAGATGATGCAAAGAAAAACAACATAAGATTAATAGGGATAAAAGAAAAGGGGACAACACAAATGATATCAAGAGGCTATTTACAGAAGTAATAGCTGAAAACTTCCCAAACATGAATATGGAAACTGACATACAGATTAATGAAGTATATAGAACTCCAAATAACCATAACCAAAACAAAATTACACCCAGACATATAATAATCACCATCCCAAAAATCCAACATAAGAACAGAATATTAAAAGCTGTTAGAGAGAAAAGACAGATCACCTATAAAGGAAAACCTATCAGAAACATAGCAGACTTCTCAAAACAAACAATGAAGTCAAGAAGAGCATGGAATGAAGTGTTTCAGATCCTAAAGGAAAATGACTTCCAACCCAGACTGATGTACTCTACAAAACTGTCCTTCAAAATGGATGGAGAAATAAGATACTTCCATGACAAAGAACAGCTGAAGAACTTCATGATCACCAAACTAACCCTACAAAGAGTACTGAAAGACATTCTAGATACACATAGGAAAAAACCACTAAGCAAGACAGACAATTAAAAAGAACAGAAAGTTAGATACAACATCAGAAAGATAACATGTCAACAATAAACCAGTATAATGACAGTTATAACCATTAATGTAAATAGCCTCAATTCACAAATTAAAAGAAACAGACTTGCAGAATGGATCAAGAAACAATATCCAACCATATGTTGTCTACAAGAAACCCATCTAACCCAAAAGGAAACTCATAGACTGAAAGTCAAAGGATGGAAAACAATACTGCATGCAACAGAAACTCAGAAAAAAGCAGGGGTAGCTATTCTGTTTGCAGACCATGTGAACTTCAAACCAAGAGTGGTCCAAAGAGATAAAGAAGGTCACTACATACTAGTTAGGGGAAAACTGCAAGATAAAGAGCTAACAATTTTAAATATATATGCACCAAATTCCAGAGCACCCAACTACATAAAGCAAGTATTAACAGAAATGAAAAATCAAATAGGCAATAACACAATTATAACAGGGGACTTTAACTCACCATTGACACAAAGGGATAGATCAACTAGACAGAAAATCAGCAAAGAAATAACAGAGTTGAATCACACCTGTGAACAAATGGATTTGATAGACATATACAGAGTGTTCCATCCAACAACATCAGAATATACATTCTTCTCAGCAGTACATGGGACATTCTCTAAAATAGACCATATTTTAACCCACAGAACATATTTAAGTAAATGCAAAAGAATTGAAATTATCCCATGCATGTTATTGGATCATAGAGCCATGAAACTAGAAATTAATGATAAAAGTAACTGCAAAAAACCCACCACATGAAAATTAAATAATACACTCTTGAGCAATCAATGGGTCACAGAGGAAATTAAAGAAGAAATTAAACAATATCTACAAGCAAATGAAAATACAAACACAACTTAACGGAACCTGTGGGATGCAATGAAAGTGGTCCTCAGAGTAAAATTTATTGCACTGAGTTCCCACATTAGGAAAACAGAATGAACACAAATAAGCAACCTGATATTATACCTCAAACATCTAGAAAAAGAAGAGCAAGTCAAGCCCAAAGCCAAAAGAAGGGAGGAAATTATAAAGATCAGAGCAGAAATTAATGCAATAGACTAAGAAAACAATACAAAGAATCAATGAATCAAAGAGTTGGTTCTTCGAAAGAATAAATAAAATTGATAAGCCAACCTAATAAAAAAAGGAAAGAAAAGACTCAAATTCATGCAATACAGAGTGAAAAAGGTGAATCACTACCCTGTGGAAATACAGAAGATCATCAACAACTATTTCAAAAACCTCTACTCTCATAGGTTTGATAACACAGAAGAAATGGACAGATTCCTAGAAGCATATGAACCACCAAAGATAGATCAAGAAGACGTAAAACTGCTGAATAATCTAATTTCTATTAATGAAATTGAAAATGTAATCAAGTCCCTACCAAAAAAGAAGATCCCAGGCCCAGACAGATTCACTTCAGAATTCTACAGGAAATACAAAGAAGACTTAATGTCAACACTCCTCAAACTCTTCAATGAAATTGAAAGGGAAGCAATTCTCCCTAAGTCATTCCTGGAAGCAAATATCACTCTAGTACCAAAACTTGAGAAAGACCCAACTAAAAAAGAGAACTACAGGCCAATCTCCCTAATGAGCATAGATGCAAAAATTCTCAATAAAATATTGGCAAACAGGATGCAGCAAATCATCAAGAAGATTATACACCATGACCAAGTGGGATTCATCCTAGGCATGCAGGGATGGTTCAACATACACAAATCAATAAATGTAATCCACCATATCAATAGAGCCAAAAGTAAGAATCACATGATTATCTATAGATGTAGAAAAAACTTTTGATAAGATCCAACACCCATTCATGATAAGAACCTTACAGAGAGTTGGAATAGATGGTCTTTACCTCAATATGATAAAGGCCATCTACAACAAACCAACAGCCAGTGTCATATTAAATGGGCAAAAACTGAAAGCCTTTACCTTGAAATCAGGCACAAAACAAGGATGTCCCTTATCACTGCTCCTATTCAACATAGTACTGGAAATACTAGCCAGAGCAATTAGACAAGAGAGAGAAATAAAAGGAGTAAAGATTAGAAAAGAAGAAGTTAAATTATCATTATTTGTAGATGACATGATACTCTACATAGAAGACCCCCAAAACTCTGTTGAAAGACTCCTAGATATAATAAATAAATTCAACTACGTAGCTGGATACAAAGTCAATACTTAAAAATCAATAGCATTCTTATACACTAACAACAAAAT